>JARQOC010000002.1:446655893-446701269 GCA_033576535.1 Allobates femoralis
GGGGGGTAAGAGGGTCGACCGATGGGACATTTCCATCTCATATAATTGATGCCATTTGTCTGATTCACTACAAATGCAGCAATAATTTAGTGCTGTGACCCCTGCACAGTCTTCTACCTCCCCTCACTGTGCAGGATAACGAGGTGCGACAAGTCTCTGTACAGAGGACGGAAGCAGCACAGTTGGGAGTGATAGGGCCCCTCTATTCTCATGACTATGGGGGGGCCTGTATTCTCATGACTATGGGGGGCCCCTCTATTCTCATGACTATGGGGGTCCCTCTATTCTCATGACTATGGGGGGCCCTCTATTCTCATGACTATGGGGGGGCCTCTAGTCTCATGACTATGGGTGTGGCCCTCTATTCTCATGACTACAGGGGGGCCTCTATTCTTATGACTATGGGGGGGCCCCTCTATTCTCATGACTATGGGGGGCCCTCTATTCTCATGACTATGGGGGGCCTCTATTCTCATGACTATGGGGGGGCCCCTCTATTTTCATGACTACAGGGGGGCCTCTATTCTCATGACTACAGGGGGGGCCTCTATTCTCATGACTATGGGGGGCCTCTATTCTCATGACTATGGGGGGTCCCTCTATTCTCATGACTATGGGGGGCCCTCTATTCTCATGGCTATGGGGGGGTCCCTCTATTCTCATGACTATTGGGGGTCCCTCTATTCTCATGACTATGAGGGGGCCCCTCTATTTTCATGACTACAGGGGGGCCTCTATTCTCATGACTATGGGAGGTCCCTCTATTCTCATGACTATGGGGGGGCCCTCTGTTCTCATGACTATGGGGGGTCCCTCTATTCTCATGACTATGGGGGGGGCCTCTATTCTCATGACTATGGGGGGCCCTCTTCTCAAGATTACAGTGGGGGCCTCTAGTCTCAGGATTAACAGGGGGAAGGGGGGGACCTCCCTTCTCAGGATTATTATTGGGGAGCTCCTCTATTCTCAGTACCTCCACCATTGATAAAGCAATGTGATGCGCCATCACTTTATAAGATGGGAATATCCCTTTAAGTGTCAGTGACCTTACCCGCTAACCGCATCATTCAGAGAAGCGGCACAAGTCCTGCCCTAGCGCTCGGGGCCGCTCCTCTCCTGGACGTATCTGGAAAATACAACAACAATAGAAGAATGATATTAATACAGGCTGTATACAGGCAATGCAAACTCAGGACATGGACACATTGTCACATATATTGTGAATGTGACTTTCTAACCAAATGGTGGGATGAGAAGAATCAAAGAGATAATGAGGATGAAGCAGCTGTTCCCACACAATAAAAGGTGATGACACATATGTACCAAGCCTTGCAAAAATGATTTGGTAATTTCACATTCTCCCACTAGATGGCAGTGTTACTGCTCTTTATGGCCTCCATGGTCTAATAATAGCGGTCTGAGGAGCAGCAGCATTGTAGTGTTGTAGTGCAGATGACGATAGATCCAGAAGCACACACAGATATGCTGAAACTGCTCAGTCGAGCGGCCATACTTTAATGAATCTCTTCCCTTTCCCAGCTCCCCCTTCTCCTGCCACAGCTCCTCCTCTATCTTACATCACTGTTACTAGGCAGAACACAAACAGGGGAGACACAAGCAAACTACAGAAGATATAACAACATTACATCTCTTATCATCTTACAAAAAAAAACAAAGTAAATAGTTAACCGTTCAAAAGTTTGCGTTGTAGAAAAGTTGTTTTTTTTTTTTCTCTACTGCAGAACATAGTCCGCAAGGTGGACTGGTGGGCCTCGATTTGTTCTCCCAGGATAACGTCAAGACATCTCATTTCCAGGTAAACTTGGGGGGTCTTCTGAGGTATCTCCTATGGGAGCAGCTGAGGTCATTGTCTCTGGCAGTAGGTCGTCGCTATCCACTTCCTCTGCGTGCGTCGTCTCTGGGACGTAGCCACGAAGTTTTTTAAAATGGGACACATTTCTAGTGACCTGATGATTTTGGTTTTTAACAGTAATCATGGTGCCTCTGATCTGTGTGGCCTGAAAGGGCTCGGGATAGTATGGCGATGCACACTTGTCGCTAGGTCTCAGTCTCTTTACCAGAACCCAATCACCCACCTTTATTTCTGGATGCTTGTAACGGCGGCTACTTTTTTCTGCATACTGCTTCATTTTACTCTTAGAGACGGAATCATTAATAGCAATTGGGGTTTGGACAGGAACTGACGGAATGCATGGGATTTTGACGCGCAAGGGCCTGCCGAACAATGCCGTTGCTGGTGGTATCCCAGTAGTGGAGTGTGGTGTGGCTCTGTACTGTCTTAGGAATCTATGTAATTCTTGTTGCGAGTCCTTGTGCTCCATGGTAGCAATCCTCAGGGTCTTGTTGATTGATTGCATGAATCGCTCCACTTCTCCATTGGCTTGAGGCCAGTACGGAGTTACTTTCCTGTGGGAGAAGCCAAGATAAGTTGCCAATGACTGAAAGTCTGTGCTATTGAATGGAGGTCCATTGTCCGTCTTCACTGTCTCGGGTATGCCATAAGCCGAGAAAATCTTATCTAATTGTGGTATAACCGCCCTGGCCGATGTTGTCGAAACATGTTCAATGACTGGAAACCGAGAAAAGTCATCCATGACCACCAACAGGTAGGTGCGGTCCGGTAAAACACAAAAATCAACACTGACAGCAGTCCATGGCTCTTTGGCAGGGGTGTCATTTGTAGAGGTGCACGCCTATGGTCAACTATAGTTGCTTGACAAGGAATGCATGTTTGGATCAATGCCTCTACTCTTTTGTCCAGTCCTGGAAACCATACTTTTTCTCGAAGTAGTTGCTTTGTTTTTACCACCCCTTGATGAGCCTCGTGGGCCAGATCAAGTACACGGTCCTCCAGTTTCTGAGGTATCACCAGGCGACTGTCACGCAACAGCAGATTTGAGTCCGACACTGAGAGTGAATGTCGTGCATTAAAGAAAGCCTCCAAGTAACCTACTCGATCTGGTGGTTGAAGGCGAGCCTCAGCAAGAAAACAGCTCCATTTCTTAGACCGAACAGAGTCTATAACCAACTGAAGTTGGGGATCAGAGTCCACCGCCTGTTGTATTTCCTCCATGGTCATAGCTCTTGGCACTGAATGTGCAGCAACGAAATTTACATGTTCCTCCGCTAGAATAGTTGCTGGAATGTTGTCCTTAGTAGGTTGTGGTATTGGGTGTCTTGAGAAATAGTCCGCCGGGTTTCCAGCTCCTGCTTCATATCTCAGTTGAAGATGGTAGTTCTGTAAGCGGAGCAACCAGCGTTCAATTCGTGGAGGGGGTTTGGAAGAGTGTTTGTTGAAAATTGGAACAAGCGGTTTGTGGTCACTTATGACTGTGAACTTGTGTCCGAAGAGGTACAGATGAAAGTGGAGGCATCCCCACACAACTGCAAGAGCTTCCCTTTCAGTTTGTGAGTAGCGCTGTTCTGTATCTGTTAATTTCTTGCTTGCGTAGGAAATTGTAGAAATGTTGCCATTGTTGGACACTTGTGTGAGAATTGCACCCAGGCCTACCGGGCTAGCGTCTACAATCAGTTCTGTGGACTTTAATGGGTCAAAGTAAGCCATGACAGTGTCACCAGTTAGGCTGGACTTCAACGCGTCAAACGATGCTTGATGCTCAGTACCCCATGACCAAGGAATATCTTTCTTTGTGAGTTGTCTCAGGGGTTCAGAAATAGTGGCTAGGTCGGGTATGAATCGTCCACAGTATGTGACCAGTCCTAGAAAACTGCGAACCTCTGAGGCATTTTGAGGTTGACCAGCAGATTTGATGGCAGTGACTTTCTGTGGATCTGCTGACACACCTTGTTCTGAAAAGATGTATCCAAAAAAGTTAATGACGTTTGGTTGAACTCACATTTAGATGGATTGACAGTTAGATTGCAGGCTTGCAGTCTCTGAAACACTTGCTCAAGGTGACTGTCATGTTCTTCTTGGGTTGTTCCATATATGAGAATGTCATCACTGACGTTGAGGACTTCCGCTATTCCAGACAGAACCTGACTGATAACATTTTGAAAAATTTCTGCGGCTGATGAGATACCAAAGTTCAACCTCTTGAACTTACGCAGGCCCATATGAGTACTAAACGTTGTGATGTACCTGGAGTCTGGATGCAACTCAAGTTGATGATAGCCAGATTTTAGATCAATTTTTGAAAACACCTTTGCACCATTCAGATCTGTGAGAATGTCATCAATAGTAGGCGTGATGTGCCTTTCTCTTTGAATAGCTAAATTGGCATGCCGCATATCCACACAAAGCCGTATTTTACCAGGCTGTTTTGGTTTAGGCGCAACAACGATTGGCGAGACCCAGGGAGTTGGGCCTTCAACCCGTTCAATAACATCAGATGCCTCCAGGTCTTGCAATTCTTGCTCCACAAGTTTGCGGACATGAAAGGGAATGCGCCTGTGAGGTTGGATGGAGGGCTGTATCGACTGATCAATATGTAACTTTATCTGAACATCTTTTAGCTTACCAAGGCCTTTAAAGAGACTGGGGTACCTCTGCATAATATGTGGGACTGAAGAACCTGTAATGCTGTTGACCAGGTTCACCAGGCCTAGAGACACTGCGCTGCCGCAGCTGAGAAGCGTATCTGCAGAGCACTCCACTACGTAAAAAGTGTCCGTGATGGATTTCCCCTCAGCTGTGAGTTCTGACTGAAATTTGCCACACAGGGGCAACGCAGCTGTGGAACCATAAGGGAAAATCTGTAGGCTGGTATTTTGTAGAGCAGGTCTGTTCAGGAGTTGATTATAGATTGTATGACTGATGACGTTGACTGACGCCCCTGTGTCCACCAGGGCTTCCACTGGATTGCCATTTATGAGGATGACTCGTTTTGGATTGTTAATCATGTGCACAGCCCGAGATCCTTCCTCAGTCACTGAGAATAAGTAAGTGCTTTGAGCCTCGTCATTAAGCTGCAGGGCTTGGACCTTCTGTGACCTGGACTGTACTGTGGGACGAGCAGATTGCTGCGGTGTAGATCTGCACACTTTTGCAAAATGGTTTCGTTTTCCACAATTATGAGCAGGTACCTGTGAACCTTTGCGTCACTGTCTGTGGTACACACGCAGTCTCTTGTGTAACAAGTGGTACTGCCACTGCTCTTGAGTCTATACGCGTGCCTGCTGAAATCTTTTAGTGCTGTGAATTTTTGCTAAGAAGCTGGTGCTGCTCACTGGGGCCTCCTATGTATATCTGTATTTGGATTTCTTTGTTCTACATTTAATCAATGCTGCAAGGTCGTGCGCAGATTATCAAAGCTGTCTGGTGCTATTTCTACTGATTTAAGCTGCATTCGAGAAGTGGCACATGCGCTTTGATATACTCTGCTTAGCTTGGATTCTTTGTCCCAAGTGTTCTGTAATATCACAGTAGCTGCAGTTGCGTAGCTGGCATTGATATCACAATGCTTTCTGGGTGATTGCTTTGAGTGTCATATGGTTCGAGCACTGATGTACTTGGGCACTACTGAAAAATCACCCTTTAGCTGATGAATGAACGCTTCCTCGTCGCCAATTGTAGTGTTGTAGTGCAGATGACGATAGATCCAGAAGCACACACAGATATGCTGAACTGCTCAGTCGAGCGGCCATACTTTAATGAATCTCTTCCCTTTCCCAGCTCCCCCTTCTCCTGCCACAGCTCCTCCTCTATCTTACATCACTGTTACTAGGCAGAACACAAACAGGGGAGACACAAGCAAACTACAGAAGATATAACAACATTACAATCATCTGCACAGGTAATGATTCCAAGCCCTGTGCAATACTAAGGAGATCCTGAAAACCTGCACTGTTGGTGGGCCTTGAGGCCTGGAGTTGGGGACCTCTGTCCTAGGGGACGCATGAGTTAGCAATCCACCCGTGTGCCTCAAATCTGGTCTGACCCGAGTTGAGCAGAGGGATGGGTTGCCTGAGGGGATCGGCCCCGATCTGGTGGGAGTGCTGCACACCTCAGCCAGGAAAGCCGGAGGCCATCATTTCTGCAAGAACGGTGTCTACCAACCGTGGATATTCGCCGGGACGGTGACTAGAACTAGGGTCAGGACTTGCCGACACAGTCACCCGACAAGGCCTGCAGCCATCAGCCTGGGACCCTGTCAACGAAGGTGCTGAAAGGAGGGAGATTATATAGCACAGCAGAGAGCAACCAGGAAAGGCAACAAGTGAGTGATCCTGATCACCTGGGGACTAACCTGGCTGCGCTTTGGAGGAGCAGTGTACCCGGCTGGATGAACTTGACTGATCATCAAGTAAAGGTCACGAACTGTGTTTGCCTCCTTCTTCCTTGCCCTGCGGCCTTCTTCACCATCACCACTCTAAGGGTATGGACACACTGGCGTGAAAGTCAGACGACTGCAATGCGAGTTTTTCTCGCATTGCAGTCGGACCAATGTTACTCAATGTCCGAGAGCACATTTGCGAGTGTTGGGCTTTTTTCTCGACTGAGAGACAGACGAGAAAGCAATCGCAGCATGCTGCGACAGTATGCGATTCAGACGTGAGACTCGCCAATGCAAGTCTGCGGGTCCGACAAAAATAACGGACCGCGCACAGACCATCCGAGTCGGATACAATTTTTTACCGATACATTATCATTCTGTAGCTCAGAACACTCTAAAAACTGTTCCTGTAAATGATTATACAGTAAATAGTTGCTGTGAAAAAAAAACTGATTGCACACGGAAGCCACACTGATCAAAAAACGGACGACACTCGTACGACTCTCGGATACATCAATCGGACTGTTT
Organism: Allobates femoralis; assembly: GCA_033576535.1. Classification (NCBI taxonomy): domain Eukaryota; kingdom Metazoa; phylum Chordata; class Amphibia; order Anura; family Aromobatidae; genus Allobates; species Allobates femoralis. The sequence goes on from JARQOC010000002.1 coordinate 446,662,679, forward strand.
TTCCACTCGCCAGTGTGTTTCCAGCCTAACAGACAGACTACACCATCACTGGGGCCCAGCTCCACCTGTGAGGAGCTATACCATCCCGGCTGCACCACCATGTGCCCCAGCGGTCATATTCTGCAGCGTCGGCCACCCCTGGCCGAGTACCACAGGTGGCGTCACAAACTATCCCTTATAAATATCCCCTTTACTGCATGCCCAGGGATACAGATCTGGGTCACTGCTACTGTGAGCTCCCAAGCATCGACTGGCCTGGTCTCCAAGTACCCCGTGGCCCTAGTGGGCATCGCATGTCTACTCCACAGGGAGACGCAGTTCATGCGGTATCACGGACATGTGAAGGGGGCCATAGAGAATACTGTGCCTCCGTATGTCTGTGCCTCCAGCATGTGTCGGCACGGATGTGTGAAGCAGGCTTTAGACTGTCTGTGTGCGAAATAAAGCTGTGAAGTTTGAGTATCACAGTCCGTCCTCAGACCATGACACGTGGATGTGAAAAAGAGAATAGCCCTGAATTGTATTATATGAATGTACCCATTACTGTGTCAAAGTTCTTTTATATAGAAAACAATGGAGTGTCACCAGATGTGTTTGATAGACCTGGTGCACTCAATGTAAGAGTGGCAGGATGCGTTACGAAGAACAATATTCACCAAAGACTACCGTGACCCTGTTGCCCTTTCCACTGCCATTACTAGTGTATGGGCCCAGTGAGCAAAAGCAAACAGGATGGACCTGGACTAGGTGAGGTTGTACAGCCAATCCACTGTATACAGTGGATTGTATACTGTATACATAAGTTTTGAGAATGATACAAATATTAATTTTAACAAAGTCTACTGCTTCAGTTTTTCTAATGGTAATTTGCATATACTCCAGAATGTCATAAAGAGTGATCAGCTTAACAGCAATTACTTGCTAAGTCAATATTTGCCTAGAAAATGAACTTTAACCCCCAAAACACATTTCAACATCATTGCAGTCCTGCCTTAAAAGGAACAGCTAACATCGTTTTAGTGATTGTTCCATTAACACAGGTGTGGGTGTTGATGAGGACAGGGCTGGCGAACAATCAGTCATGATTAAGTAAGAATGACAACACTGGACACTTTAAAAGGAGGCTGGTGCTTGGTATCATTGTTTCTCTTCAGTTAACCATGGTTATCTCTAAAGAAACACGTGCAGCCATTATTGCACTGCACAAAAATGGCCTAACAGGGAAGAGAATCGCAGCTAGAAAGATTGCACCTCAGTCAACAATCTATCGCATCATCAAGAACTTCAAGGAGAGAGCTTCCATTGTTGTCAAAAAGGCTCCAGAGCGCCCAAGAAAGACCAGCAAGCGCCAGGACCGTATCTTAAAACGGTTTCAGCTGCGGGATGGGACTACCAGCAGTGCCGAGCTTGCTCAGGAATGGCAGCAGGCTGGTGTGAGTGCTTCTGCACGCACTGTGAGACTGCGGAGACTCTTTGAGCAAGGCCTGGTTTCAAGGAGGGCAGCAAAGAAGCCACTTCTCTCCAGGAAAAACATCAGGGACCGACTGATATTCTGCAAAAGGTACAGGGAGTGGACTGCTGAGGACTGGGGGAAAGGTACAGGGAGTGGACTGCTGAGGACTGGGGGAAAGGTACAGGAGTGGACTGCTGAGGACTGGGGGAAAGGTACAGGGAGTGGACTGCTGAGGACTGGGGAAAGGTACAGGGAGTGGACTGCTGAGACTGGGGAAAGATACAGGGAGTGGACTGCTGAGGACTGGGGTAAAGGTACAGGAGTGGACTGCTGAGGACTGGGGTAAAGGTACAGGAGTGGACTGCTGAGGACTGGGGTAAAGGTACAGGGAGTGGACTGCTGAGGACTGGGGGAAAGGTACAGGGAGGACTGCTGAGGACTGGGGTAAAGCCATTTTCTCTGATGAATCCCCTTTTCGATTGTTTGGGACATCTGGAAAACAGCTTATTCGGAGAAGAAGAGGTAAGCGCTACCACCAGTCTTGTCTCATGCCAACTGTAAAGCATCCTGAAACCATTCATGTGTGGGGTTGCTTCTCAGCCAAGGGAATCGGCTCACTCACAGTCTTGCCTAAAAACACAGCCATGAATGAAGAATGGTACCAGAATGTCCTCCAAGAGCAACTTCTCCCAACCGTCCAAGAGCAGTTTGGCGCCCAACAATGCCTTTTCCAGCATGATGGAGCACCTTGCCATAAAGCAAAGGTGATAACTAAATGGCTCAGGGAACAAAACATAGAGATTTTGGGTCCATGGCCTGGAAACTCCCCAGATCTTAATCCCATTGAGAACTTGTGGTCAATCATCAAGAGACGGGTGGACAAACAAAAACCAACAAATTCTGCCAAAATGCAAGCATTCATTATGCAAGAATGGAAGAATGGAAGAATGGAGAATGGAAGAATGGAGAATGGAAGAATGGACGGCTGTCAGTCAGGATTTGGTCCAGAAGTTGATTGAGAGCAGCAGGGAGAATTGCAGAGGTCCTGAAGAAGAAGGGGCAACACTGCAAATATTGACTTGCTGCATTAACTCATTCTGTCAATATAACCTTTTGGTATCATAATATGATTGCAATTATATTTCTGTATGTGATATAAACATCAGACAAACACAAATAATAACCAGAGGAGGGCAGCAGATCATGTGAAAATATCATTTTGGTGTCATTCTCAAAACTTTTGGCCATGACTGTAAACAGCCTGGCAGACTGTGTGGCTCCCTGGGACCCGGGTAATTACTTTACTTTGCTTTAATAAGGCTGGCTTCACACCACGACACCGTCCAGTTTGGGGCTGTAAGGCATGAACCTGACAGCCCCGGACTGGATCAGCACACAGAACCAGAGGGCCAAATGTGCCCTCCGTCCTGTGTGCAGCCGGACCCAGCTGCTAATGAATCAGGACCGCAGCTCACAGGGAGCTAGCGCGGGCCTGAAATAACAGCGGCGTGCAGCCGCCGGTATCCGGTTCCCGGATCGTCCTGAACCAGGCAATCCGGCCCCATAGGCTCCCATGTTAGGGAGCCGATTTACAGGGGTTATAGATATCCAAATTTTATTATAACCAACTACTACAGGATTATCTCTTATTAGATGGTTTTATTGCGTTATTTTTTAAAAAAAGTCCAGTGTGGACCGTGTTACAGTGTTAAGTGCTTGAACATACACATAAATAAACCCTCCCCCCACACCCGAAAACACAAATTCAATTGTATTTGAGGACGTAATGATGATTCTATACGTCACCTAAACAGTGCTGAGGTCCAAATATAATACCTATTGGTTTGTCTGGATGTGTGAGCTCCAGGCTTAAGCCATATAGGTATTGATCTGTCTGTCACTTTTCAGTCACTGTTTTGATACATTACAGGCGGAGTCCTTGATACGTATTTTTATACTGTCAGGTCTCCTAAGGTAAGTAATGTTCAATCATACATTTCGCATCCACATAATACAATGATGATGTATACATATATGACCATAGGTTAGATGTGACATCTAACACTGAAGGTGGAGATGCTGACCGCGCAACAGATGCTTATCTGAGGCCAAACACCAGGCTGGGATTCCCCACAGGAAAGAGACAGAATCTAAGAGATCATAACACATAGAAGGACACAGGAGACAACTGGTCTCATAACAAACTTCTATCTGATAGTGAGACTGTCCACTTCTAATAAAAGATACACTATCCAGACAAGGACCACAGAGCTTACATCCTTAAGGGTCTGGACGATAGGGGAACGCTGGAACATCTGGAGGAAGCCGCTTGTATAAACACAACAAGAGCAAAAGTGACTATATGGTCCTGGAAAAGTGAATTCTGAGACATCATAGAAAGAAATCCCTGTGGACCTGAGATTCCATATACACATATAGGATCTTTATAATCTTCATCTGAGATAAGGAAATCAACCTGGGACCAGATCTCACAAATTGGGTTACCTGAGTATCATAAGGAACCCAACCATCATCTGATGTATTTCTATATCTTATATCTTGATGCATGAGCCCCTGAAGAGCCTTTACACTATAAGAAAGGCGAAACGCGTCGGGCAGGAATAGGACCATAACCTATGGTCATATATGTATACATCATCATTGTATTATGTGGATGCGAAATGTATGATTGAACATTACTTACCTTAGGAGACCTGACAGTATAAAAATACGTATAAGGACTCCGCCTGTAATGTATCAAAACAGTGACTGAAAAGTGACAGACAGATCAATACCTATATGGCTTAAGCCTGGAGCTCACACATCCAGACAAACCAATAGGTATTATATTTGGACCTCAGCACTGTTTAGGTGACGTCATTACGTCCTCAAATACAATTGAATTTGTGTTTTCGGGTGTGGGGGGAGGGTTTATTTATGTGTATGTTCAAGCACTTAACACTGTAACACGGTCCACACTGGACTTTTTTTAAAAAATAACGCAATAAAACCATCTAATAAGAGATAATCCTGTAGTAGTTGGTCCCATGTTAGGGAGCGCCAGATTGCACCGGATCTGTGAGAATCCGGGATACGGGTTTTTGAGGAAATTTTTCTCCCCAGACACAAAAACATTGCAAGCAACGTTTTTGTCTCCAGTGAGAATAATCCGAATTCTCCCGGATTCATCCGGAGACATGGAAACCGGATGGCAGAGAGCTGCCATCCGGCTCCATCCGGCCCCATAGGCTACTATGGGGCTAAAAACCGGTCCGGGGCTGTCTGGTTTACACGGGACAGCCCCGGACCGGACTGCGCTGTGATGTGAAGCCAGCCTAAGCCCTGTAGCCCCAGTCACAGCCGCAGCTGTATACATTGTATGTTCATGGCAGAGGGAGCCGGCAGCATTGGGCATGAGAACATAAAACCTATCCCAACTATAACTTACCATATACAGGGGTTGGACAAATAATGGAAACACCTAACGTTTTGGCTTCATAATCTTCGGACATGTTATAAACATGCAAACCGTGACATATGTTAATGTCTTGTAGTTGATTCTTTGTGGTAAATGATATGTGTATGTAAATTAACTGTTTGTTTTGCTGAATTGTAAGAACATTGATGAGAACCTGATACCAATGGCAGACCTTTCAGATTTTCAAAAACGCCAAATTGCTGGTGCTCGTATGGCAGGCGCTAGTGTAACAGAAAGTGCCTGAATGCTTGGCGTGTCAAGAGGTCCTGTCTCCAAAGTAGTGACTGCACTTGAAAGAGAAGGAAAAGCAGCAAAGCACAGGTCCGGCCGGAAGTTGAAGTTGACTGAGAGAGACCGTCGGACTCTAAAGCGAATTGTGAGAGAGGATCGCAAGACCATGGCTCCGAAAATCACAGCTGAACTCAATGATCACCTACACAACCCAGTGTCCACCAAAATCACTGCTGAGCTCAATGATCACCTACACAACCCAGTGTCCACCAAAATCACTGCTGAGCTCAATGATCACCTACACAACCCAGTGTCCACCAAAATCACTGCTGAGCTCAATGATCACCTACACAACCCAGTGTCCACCAAAATCACTGCTGAGCTCAATGATCACCTACACAACCCAGTGTCCACCAAAATCACTGCTGAGCTCAATGATCACCTACACAACCCAGTGTCCACCAAAATCACTGCTGAGCTCAATGACACCTACACAACCCAGTGTCCACCAAAATCACTGCTGAGCTCAATGATCACCTACACAACCCAGTGTCCACCAAAATCACTGCTGAGCTCAATGATCACCTACACAACCCAGTGTCCACCAAAATCACTGCTGAGCTCAATGACACCTACACAACCCAGTGTCCACCAAAATCACTGCTGAGCTCAATGATCACCTACACAACCCAGTGTCCACCAAAATCACTGCTGAGCTCAATGATCACCTACACAACCCAGTGTCCACCAAAATCACTGCTGAGCTCAATGACACCTACACAACCCAGTGTCCACCAAAATCACTGCTGAGCTCAATGATCACCTACACAACCCAGTGTCCACCAAAATCACTGCTGAGCTCAATGACACCTACACAACCCAGTGTCCACCAAAATCACTGCTGAGCTCAATGACACCTACACAACCCAGTGTCCACCAAAACTGTTCATCGGGAGCTGCACAAATCTGGATTCCACAGAAGAGCTGCAATTAGAAAACCGCTGCTCTCAATCACAAATGTTTCCAAGCGTTTAGAGCGGTGTAGAAACCTCCAGAATTGGTCCCTCGAGCAGTGGAAACGTGATATTCTCAGACCAATCATCGTTTACCCCATTTTCCGACCTCCGGTCAAGTGTACGTTTGGAGACAGCCGAAAGAAGCATTCCATCCAGACTGCCCTCTCCCAACCGTAAAACATGGTGGAGGTTCTGTGATGATCTGGGGTGCTATTTCGTGGAGATCCGCCGGGCCAATGATATCACCTTGTATGAATCCATACCTCGGAGAATTGAGACTGCAATCGCCGCAAGAGGTGGACTTACACCGTATTAAACTAACTTACGTTAATTTTTCCAGGTGTTTCCATTATTTTCTCCAACCCCTGTATGTAATAAATTAATAGACAAGACTACTGAAGATTTTGGTTAAAAATGGCCGTGAAGCTTTATTCCAGGTTGCATAAATGAACCAATCATAAATAACTTTATTAAATAAATGATATTACTTCTGCAATAAGTAAACCAACAAAAAACAAATTGGCTGAATCCACCCAAGGATTTGGGCAATGATTCTTGCTTCAAAGCTTCACGACGAGTCCAAGGGGAAAGAAAAAATTAAGGGAGGGCGGGCGGGTGACTGGAAATCCATTATATATACCAAGTTTTTCGGCAATTTTCCATCCAATCACTGATCACAAAACCTCACGGCAGGTAACCAATCACCAACATGTGCCTGGGTTACTGTCCAGATTAGAGGTAGTGACCCTCAAACTCTCCACCAATCCAGATAGTTAATGTCACCATAGACACCTGTCAGAAATAAAAAGAGGGAGGGGGAAAGAACAGAGACATTCAAACAATAGCGTAATTTCTAAACCCAGGTTCATGTTCTCATGAATTCTGCAGGATATGCTCTCTGCGGAATAAACATTGTTGAGGTTCACCTTCTGTTCCTAAGCTGCCCTTGCACCACGTTATGAGTTGAGGCCCAAAAGTGATGAAGTGAGTGCTCCTACCAGCACCACTTGCCTGTCCCATTTGAGACACTACAACCCCCAGCATGCTCTATCGCGCAGTCTGCAGATACAGAAACACTACAACTCTCAGCATGCTCCATCACACAGTCTGCAGATCTAAAAATGCTACAACCCCCAGCATACTCCATAGACAGATCCCCATCTGTGATCTGTGATGACAATAACAGGGATCTGTCCAGATCTGTGAGAGGAGAAAAATCTGGACGTGCAGAGACTGGAGAGGGCAGAGAGCTTCTACTGCTTGTGAGATCACAGTGAAGCAGGGAGATGGAGGGAGGGAGAGAGGAAGGGGGGAGGATTTTGCTTATTGAAAACAGGTTCAGTGATACAAAGAAACCCAGCCCCTCTTATGCTAATTGCTGCACACTCCGCCCCCCTGCTGCACACTTTCCAAGGACTTCTATCGCATTTATCTCAGCAATCATACATGTAATCATTGAAGTAAATGATTGCACTCAGTGTCCCAGCACCTGTAAGGAACTGGTGTCACTTTATAGCCCTGATTCCTGCTGGTTGGTTCTCTTTAATCTTTGAGATTTGACTATTGTAAATGCACAGGAGATGGAGTCAGAGACCTAGCGCCCCCTGGTGGCAGGGGGGTAACGTGCCCCCAACATGACTCAAACATGGCACAGACACTTCTTAAAAATATCTGGAAATGTATTTACAGGATCTTCTATTATGAAGGAGTCGATTAGAATCTTGAAGTCTCATGAAAGCGTTGAGTATTTTCTCCTTCTACACTTGATGCAGAAATAAATCTGCAGCACATCAATTCTTGCAGTGGTTTTGCTGCATATTTCGTCCATTCTAATCAATGAGAAAAATCTGAACCAAAAACGCACTGAAAATGCATCTTGCCGCTACACTTTTTTCTGCCAAGAGACATAGGAGTGGTGCAGAAGGGTACCTTCACACACAGCAATATTGCTAGGCAATTCCACTGGCAATTTGCTGGCTGCAGTGAAATCATGGACACCTTGTTCTATTTTGTTGCGGTGTACAAATGGAACAATGTGTCTATGATTTCACTGCAACCAGCAATTTGCCAGTGAAATTGCCTAGCAATATTGCCGCGTGTGAAGGTACCCAAAGAGATTTTTGCACAAAATGCTAAACGTGTTTTTCAGCTGCCCACACTAGTTATACTACCCATTCCTCTGTGAGTAAAATCACTGTGACTCCTCTATGTGCCACTCATATTGGAGCTGCGGTGACATGGGCATTATCGTTGCTATAGAAACTGCTTATTTGGTTACTATGGCAATAGTGTCAGCGGTGACGTCACCGCTAACCACCCGCAGTCAGTGATCACACAGCACAGGGAGCGGAAGCGTTCTTCCTCCCAGTGCTGTGTAATGTAGCAGAGCTGAATCATTTGTAGAAGAGAGAAGAATAGGATCGTGGGGGGCTGAAAGGGGGAGTAATAAAGATGGAGTACCTAAGTGTGATAAACTATTTTTTCTCTGTGTTTTGTGTTTTTTAACCTTTTATTGGAGATTCTTAATGTATGGGTCTAACTTGGCCTGACATTAAGAATCTCAGGCTTAATACCAGCTGGTAAAACAAAGCTGGCATTAACCCTTTATTACCCAGCATGCCACCCGCCACCAGGGCCGCTGGAAGAGCCTGGAAATGGCGCTTCTTATTAATGCGCCATTTTCAGGGGTGGCTGTAGGCTGCTATTATTTAGCGTGGGGGGGCCCTAAAACAATGGATCCTCACCCCTCTGAAAATACCAGCCCTCAGCTGCCTAGTTTTTCCTTGACTGGCAATTAAAAATAGGGAGGCGCACACACTTTTTTTTGCCTGCCAAGGGAAAATTAGGCAGCTGATGGTGGCAGCTCACAGCTGTCTGCTTTCATCGGGCTGGACTCAAAATTGCTGCGAAGGCCCACACGTGTTTTGTTAAATATAACACCAGGTTGGTTGCCCTACACTAATGTGTACGGCAACCAAGCACAATCACCGTCCAGATTGAGGAAATCCAGTCTGACTACAACAGCTAATCTCAGAGGCTCTAATGGTGGGTTTACACGCCGCGATATCGGCGTCCAACTCCGACCCAACTCCGACAAAAAGTCACGTGGGTCGCGAGTTGGACCCGATATCGTGTGCGCGTTGTACGGTTTGAGCGTACAACGCGATGCTGGAACGATGCCAAAACGATATCGGAGTTGAATAGCAGAGCTATTCAACTCCCCGATATCGCAAGGCCGTTGTACCAGCATCGCTGCGTGTGACAGCCCAACTCCGATGTCTACGCTCACGTCACCCATTCACTCCCATGTTAACTGGTCGTTCCTGGGTTGGTGGGCGTAGACATCGGAGGGACGTTGCATCCCGATATCGCGGCGTGTAAAACTGGCGATGCGATGCAGGGAGAAACGTGCACTAAATGCGCGCTCCCGCGTCGTTGCCTCCGATATCGCCGCGATATCGGGACGTGTAACCCCACCATAACAGAGTGTGAACTTCTGTGATTGTCTGTCTGACAGTGCAGTGAATATGCAATTAGTTTAATAGGCGTCCTGAAAGTAGCAGCCGAAGACTGTTAAGCCGATCTAGCTATTCTATCTAGATACTCTTTTCTCACTTTATGCAGCATTAGAAAGACCATTATTAAAAATGCATTTCACACGGACCAAACTAGCACCACAGTCACACCACACTCATTGCTCTCGAACCACACTGGCACCACACTCGCACGACTATACGAAAAGCACTCGCATGACTGTCGTCCATCAAAAACGCTCCGATTTCGCGCTCAAATAATGACAGCCAATCACCTGGCTGTCAACATCCAGCGGTCCAGGTGGCCACTTACAGCTCGCCCGGACCCTGGTACCAAGCTACCTGGGCATTACGATGGCAAAACTCAACTTGAGGATGCCTCAGGACTAATAATATCAATCCACAGTTTGGCTCCAAACTCCTGTAATACTTTGAATGGCTCCGTATCCTCGTTGCCCCAATATAAAATTCCTTCATTAGTAACAAAGAGGCCAGGGGGACATGTTCCCATGAGTCCCACACACTATTTGCTTTGCAGGCCACCTACTGGAACACAGCCCCCCACTCAACCCAACTTCCCATAGCAAATAAAACACACTGACTACATTAGATTGCATAAAGATGGCCGTGAGGCTTTACTCAGGGTTAAATAAATAACCAAATTAAAATATTTCAAAGAACTTGGATGGGAAAATATCCATCCTTCAATACATCCATTCACAAAGTGAATCCATTATACACCCTAATGAACTGGATAGCTTTTCCCCAAACAGACTCACCAAAATGGTGAGTTCCCCCAGGCCAAACAGCCATCTCTCCACCATGGACTGCAGTCCCAAATTGAAAATGTCCAGGCCCAGCTCGCTGAGATGCGCTCCATACCAGGAATGAACCCTTCCAGGTCCACGTGGCGATAGGCAAAGCCACTTACCACCAGCATGAACCTGGAAATCATCCGTTTCACCCAATTTCTAATTGTTTCTAAAAAGTGAAGATTACCCCCCCCCCCCCCCAACCAAATAAGGTGGGGAACGACCTCCGAAAACACCAAACCCATGGTTGGAAACATATCCCTAATGACTTATCAATCATGCTTGATGTGCCAAAGCAGATCCAGGGTATTCACTATGTAAAGGTAGTTCCCCGCCAAGTGGATGATGATTAAATCCGTGTGTGGGGCAAGCAGTAAAGGTACCTTTTCAAACCGCTACAGAAGGTTGGAAACAACCAGGTGTCGGAGACAAATGTATCTTGCACCGTCAAATCAACCCGAGGTAGCGGCGTGTAAACTAGGTTGTTGCCACCCGTCACTTTCAGCACCTGTTTCAGAGCAGTGCTCTAAAACAGGTTGGTTTCAACCCGATGGTGGCGGCGTCTAAATAAGGTTCGGTTAGGTTTTTTCGCCACCTAGATAACTCCCCGGGGCATGACACAGCCTCCGGGAAACCGCCCCCCCTTCAGCGATCATTGGTGGAAGCTCCTGCGTTACGATTGGTTGTCGCTGCATAGGGCGGCATATTTAAGGAGCTGACCAGTCACACTACACAATTGCTCTAGCGTCATGTATTAGGCAGCCTTCCTGCGCTGGCTGGCCAATCATGATGCTATTGCATTGTCCAATCATCGTACGAGCGTCTCGTAATCCACAACTCTGGCACGCCTATGTGTTGTCCCTGCTGCACCAGGTCCTCCCATATTACCTTGTGGTAGCGGCGTGTAAGTGAGGGACGGTGCTCTACAGAAGGTAACTTGTGGCACCCGGCGGTGCTTCCAGAGATAGATTAAACCTTCTGTAGAGCACCTTGTAGCGGCGTGTAAAGGCGGTATCGGGTACCGTTTGCAACCGTTGGTACGTGCCCGTGCACGTGAGACACCCGGTTGTTTCCAACCTTCTGTAGCGGCGTGTCAAGGTACCTTAAGAGCTTAGGTAACAGTAAACAGCACTTCCCACTGCATGCTTCTCCTATCAAACCAGAATATGGACACCTAAGACAGGTCAAAGGACAAGTTGACAGAGGAACTCCGGCGCTGGGCCCTCTCTTCGCCCAGAAAACAAAAGAATGTCCAATGATCCAAACAACATTAGAACCTGGAAAACAAAAAGATTAAGCAATAGCATTTGGGAGGATATATTGCCGGACCGTATGAGAATTCCACCTCGCTAAGCAATGGCTTTTCACTTCCGAAAAAAAACGGACAACAGCGGAACACACTCATTGCTATCCGGGTCCCACAAATAAAAAATCGAGATAGTGTAATACACTACCCGCAGCTACTCTAAACTCTGTTGTCCATGTAGGAAGGACGAAAAGGACTCAAAATAGTAGAACAAGAGAGAAGAAATATGCCCTCCGATCCTGTTTTCTGCCGGAATCCTCCCTGCGCGCTGCTGCTTCTGTCCAAGTGCTTAAATGTCAACATAGCGTCTGGAGGGGAGCTCTCCAGGTGCTGAAATTTCATTCGGCGGCTCTTTTAGCTGCGCTGTCCAGGTGCTGAATGAGCGCAGCTTGAATGTCAGAGCTGCTGCTCGCTGAGCACCCAGCGTCCGGGAACTGGAACGATTTTCTGTCGGATCTGGTGCGATCCGCATCCATAGAATCCCATGTTAGGGGAATCCGGATTGATTTTGTGTCCGGGGTAAAAAACTAAATCTGACGGATCCTCCTGGACAGCAAAAAAAAACGAATGGTAAATCACTGCCATCCGGCCCCATAGGGATACAATAGGGGCAAAATCGGATCCAGGGCTGTCCGGTTCACACCGGAGAGCCCTGGATCCAGAAAATCATGGTGTGAGGCCGGCCTAAAAGGAGCAGCCAGCGCTGGAAGAAGGAGAGGAGGAAATTATTTGTTTTTAAGCTTTAAACTTTTGGCTCTGGTCCGTGCAAACGGATGTCACATGGTAAACATGCGTGTGTAGGACGTTTGTGGCTAAAAATTGTTCATTGTGGCGGCAAAAAATTCACATGTCGCCATGTGGAGCACACGGACACGCATCTGCTCAACATGGAGATATGGTCCATGCGGTATCACGGACATGTGAAGGAGGGCCATAGAGTAACATTGCTGTCTGTATGGCCTCTTACACACATCTGTGCAAAACATGGATGTGTGAGTTAGGCTGTTTTTGGGGGCGGTGCTTCCGTTGTGTCATGACTCACATGAAAAACTTGTGCTGTCCGTGTGCTAGCCATGGATCCATGGGTTGAACATGGACAGCCTGCAATTTCCTACTCCCTCCCTCCAGTGCTGCCTGTTCCTCTCTCTTCCAGGGCCGCTGCAGCGCTGAGTGCAGTGAATAATAGATGAGACTAAAGAGCGGCACCGGAAGAGAGAGGAGCAGACAGCGCTGGAAGGAGGCGAGTATGAAATTCTTTATTTTAACACTTTTAACTTTAGTCCGTGGTCTGTGCACACGGATGTCACACGGTGAACATCCGTATGCAGGATGTTTTGGAGCAAAAGTGTCCGTGCTTCCACAGAAAATCGGACATGTCGCTGTGTGGAGCACACAGACACACATCTGCTCGACACGGCAAAACAGTCTGTGTGGAATTAGACCTCATTCACATGTCCGTGCCTCCGGCATGTAAGCAGTACGTGCCGACACATGCCGGAGGCACAGACATACTGGGACACATGTTCCCCTATGGGCAAATTCACTCGTCCGTGTTTCTGCATGGACCGTGTCTCCGTGTGGAACACATGCGTGTCCGTGTGCTCCACACGGCGACAAGTCAATTTTTTTGCGGAGCCACGGACCGCATTTTTGTCCAAATGTCCTGCACACGGATGTTCACACTGTGCCATCCGTGTGCACGGACCACGGACAAACCAAAAAGCCTGATAATAAACAATTTCATACTCACCACGCTCCAGCGCTGACAGTTCCACTCACTTCCGGTGCCACTCATTAGGCTCATGAATATTCACTTCACTGAGCCCAAGAGCGGACCGGAAGAGAGAGGGGCAGCAGCGCTGGAGGAGGTGAGTATGCGGGTGACAGGCTGTCCGTGTGCTATCCACGGCCCCACGGATAGCACATGGACTGCACACATTGTGTCACACGTCCGTGACACATGTGTGCACGCCCTGCCCCCAAACGGCCTTGTTTCACACGTCCGTGGAGACACGGATGTGTGAAAGAGGCCTCAACTTTAGTCCGTGGTCTGTGCACACAGATGTCACACAGTGAACATCCGTATGCAGGATGTTTTGGAGCAAAAGTGTCTGTGCTTCCGCAGACGGACACACATCTGCTCCACACGGCGACACGGTCCATGTGGGATAACGGACATGTGAAGGGGGTCAAAGGGGATCATGTGTCGGGACGGACCGTACATGTGCTGGAGGCACGGATGTGTGAACCAGGCCTGAAACAGACCAAACAGGCCTCCCATGACACCTGCAGGACACAGGTGTCCTCATTATAAACTGACCAATCCCATTTGCACCTGCCCCCTCTCCATGATTTAAATGCTTGGTATTGGGTGTATGTCAGTATTCAGCACACAGGGAAAATGGGGAGCAGGACAACTGGTTTGGGCTTTGGCTTGGTGGTCTGGACATGGTGTGTTCTCTCCAGTGATGCGAAGAATTTATGGGACGCATCATCAGAACTTCACTGTGGTGTGGAAAGGATGGAACTGTCCTTCCCTGTATCCATTGAGGATATTGCATTTTCTCTGACTGTTCTGGGTAAGTCTTCAGTTATGTTTTCTATATACTATCAAACCCTTTTGTTTCTATATGGGTGTTTTGTATATGTGAGCCATGATGAGTCTATTTGGATTAATTTATTCATAGGGTCTTTTTATTGAAATAGTTAAGTGACCTGGGTGAAAAAACTCAAAGCATTCATATCCTGAACATTTGCACTATATTCAACTTTGCGATCAGACTTTATTGCAATTGCAGTTTTGTGACCACTTTGGTAGCCCAAAAAAAAATACAACTATGTGCACAAGTCTAGTGGGAAATCTTATCTCCTGTGGGACTAAAGCAGGCGAGCACAACTCCAATCAAGGGCCACCAACAGTGCATAGCTAGTGGCTTTCTTAGTATTACACAGATTTTAATTACCTGCACAGGTGATAACTCCATCTATGCAAATACTAGGGCATTCCAGAAAACCTACACTACTGAGGACTGGAATTGTGCACCCATGGACTAAAGGATCTGCCATGTTGAAGTTGAGCATGACTGCTCCTAGCAATTTGTTGTGCCTCAGTTTCCCTTTAACTACAATCACCAGGCTTTTGCCATCCCTTCTGACAGCAGCATAATGTAGAGAATGAGACACTGGTTCCAGCGATGTGTCACTTACTGAGCTGCTCGCTGTCGTTTTCATAAAAGTACTGTTTTTCTCTGCTTCAGATTTGGCAGAAAAGAAATATGCTGGACTAATCCAGAATGATGATCTCCAGCTGATTAAACAATGATTGTATCAAAACTACTGAGCAGCCCAGTAAGTGACACATCGCTGGAATCAGGGTCTGTCTCTAAATCCTATTGTCAGATGAGATGGCAAAAAACATGGTGACAGTCCCTTCCACCAATTGGCCATCTAACAGAGAATTACGGTCAGAGGACAATGGTGGTGAACTGTTATTGGCGCGGTAGCACAGGGGCCTATTTCCACCTGCAAAGCAGGAGGAACTATTGGGCTGCAAGGGCCCATATAATTTTTGCACAGTGGCCTCTTCTGGCACTTCACCTTTACTACTGGGGACATAACCTTATTTCCATGCTCCACTATCTCAAAATTAGGAACTGATGAGCAGTAGCAATTTGAGGATAATTACACTCCAGTGGTGGGCATTAATGAATGACCCTGACCAGCACATGTGTATAAAATTGTCATAATACAGTTTCCTATATTGACAGAGAAACCTGCTTTTACTCCACGTATGAGCCATTTTCCCTGGAAAATGGGAAAGGGAGGGGCATCTGTAATTTATTTTCTTATTTCCTGACCAAAAGATTACCAGCTCACTAAAACAGTTCATGGAGCGTATCAAACTATAGGGGAGGGATGAAAGGGCAGTGTGGTTCTAGTCAAACTCTCCCACAGCTGGATTCACAGCTACACTGCTTTGACTTCCTTCATATCTCTGCTGCTCATGTGTACTTTCTATGGGAGATATCATGGATGGCTGTATGTAGGAAAGAGAGAATGGGGAAATGGCTAGCTCACCCTCGCCTCCAGTGATCCGATTCGGGTGCTTGGTATCCACCAAGTCGGTAGACTATCAAAGAAGGAAAAGCCGGCACACTGATCCAATTCCAAGTTCTTTCTTTGGTACTCACATGAACATTTCGTTGGAATAGGATCAGTGTCTGCTTTTCCTTCTTTGATCATCGTGGATGGCTGCTCTGTACCCATTGGCCAATAAGTTCTAAATTAGAGTTTACGGTGTATGAACTTTGTCTCTTTAATCTGAACTGTTATATTTTTGTTTTTTGTAGACTTTCAGGGGGAGCCTCACATCCTTGGCAATAACTCTGCTTGTGGGTTCTGGATAAGCAAGAAACTAAATGGCACAATGCTCATTAGTGCTGCTTATGATGGATGCTACATGACTGAGGAGGTGAGAACCCTGAGTTAAATATACATGGCAGCACGGGTCAATCCAATATTGTAGGGCTTGTATATTTTTTTTTTTTTTTTTGTTTCTCCTCTACCCTTTGCACATGGGCACTGTTGCTGTAGGTGCACCCAATGCCCCTTTTTCTGCAAAGGGCATCAGTTTAACTTCCCCACCCCCCATCCCATATCTTGATTTTGTGCACTAAAGAATGGGACATGACTTTGCTCCTTTTCCCATTGTCCTAATGCTTTGATGTAAGAGGCTGCTTTTGGGACGTGTAGCTTTTGCATTATGGGAACATTGGTGTCTCTTGAGCCTTGAAGTCTCTAGTGAACAACATCTAATGTCAGAGGAACGTGTTGTGCTACCAAACATGGGGTTCTCTGAATTTAACTTGGTTCAACAGCTGACCATGCATCTCATCTGTTCATAGGATAAAGAATATGTGATGATCTCATTTTAGAAGAGATTGTAAATGGACAAGTTGAGCAATACAAGGTGGAAAAGAGATGTCCTGCTATAATAGGTAATCGCTCTAGTGTGTTCACGACTTTATGCCTTTACATTAATTAAAAGTCTAGAGTTATTGCCTTTCAGTCTTATACTTATTTCAAATCTGAAGACTGGTAATCCAGAAGTTTCAATCCACATCTGGAATATTTGGTCCAGAAAGTACTTTCGAGCTACAATCACATGAGATCATGGCGTGCCAAAGGGCGTTCTACCTAGGCTAGATGTGGCTTCATATTCCCCCACCCCTCCCCGATAAATTAGGACAGCAATTTGAAGCAACTCATCTAGTTCTACCATTGTATATCACTTTTACTCTTTGTCTTGCCCCTTAGTTATGGATGCCCAAGTGAGTGTTCTGCCGTGAGTCAAGCAGACAAGCTTTCTTGTGTGAAGGCACCGGTGTCTCGAGAGGTCTGCGAGGAAGTCGGGTGCTGTTTCTCAAATGACTTTACAGTGCCATGTTATTATGGAAAGAAGTGTAAGTATCTGGCCCTCGTGCACCCTTTATATTATAGGGTATGATACCGTTGGCTCTATTGAAAGGTCAAGGAGCGTTGCCTTATGATTCTTCCTAACTCTTGCAGTGACCACACAGTGCACAAGTGACAATCTCATGACGATTGCAGTTTCCAAAGATCTCACAAAGCCATCACTAAACTTGTCTTCTGTCCATGTGGTTGGCTTGGATTCAACATCTTGTGCTCGGTTGTCGGTGGTCATGAGCGCCTCATTTGCAGTCTTCCAGTTTCCTGTGTTGGCTCTATCAGGTTTGTTGAGCATCTACTTCATATGTACAACTATTCCTTGAGGTTCTCTTGTACAGAAACGTATTGGCCACTGTTTCATGAGCAGCAAACTAAAATATGACTCTGACCTGTGTACCCACCACCTGATTTAGTTGGACAGTATATATCGCTTCAGTGTATGCAAAGCCAAGTTTGAGTGCTACTACCTTTTTAAGGATACTGGGGGGGGAAAAAATGGTCTCCATTGAGTAAGGAGATGTAGAAAAGGGGCCAACGTCTAGCCTTTTCTGTTAAAGGAATATGGCTACAATATCTCAATTTGTGGAACACTGTTCAATGGAAGTGTAGATTTAGAACATGGCTACAACTTATTTGGCCAGGCCATTAATGTTTCCTAGAAGTTACTGCTGCAAAGTAGACCCAACGTGAAGTAACAAATCAAATATCCAATGTAGGTTGTTGGTGGCCCAATAGTCTAGAGAGCACCATTGAGGCTGTAAGAAATGCCATCTCCTGGCGAGGATCCACCATCACAAGAGACGCACAATGCGGTAAGACAAGTCGCAATTGTAGCGTAAGAATAAACTTGTGTTCATGGCTGACTTGTAACAGTATTGACCTATATTTCCAGGGTGACTGTATGATGCAGCTATTACCAAACCGACATCATTCCTGTGCAAATTGGTGTATCAACTCTGCCACCGCCACTTCCCATCTCTACCTCTGGACAACTACTTATGGAGATGAGGATTGCACAAGGTAGAGAAACCATATGTTGCAAAGAAAGTAGCTGGATAAACTTGGCATCTTAAATGTTGTTCTATCCGCAGATGTGTCCTACTCGTCCTACTTCTCTGAAGATCAGTACCCTGTGGTTAAAGTACTCAGAGATCCAGTCTACTTGGAAGTCCACCTCTTACATAGAACCGATCCCAATCTTGTCCTAGTGCTAAATGACTGCTGGGCTACCAATTCGGGAGACTCCACACGCCTTCCTCAATGGCCTATCCTGTTGACTAGGTGACTTAGCAGCTACAAATGAGATGCCCACTATAGGTTTACACACGACTAATGTAAGTATGTTTACAGATGCCCCTTTGATGGTGACAACTACATTTCCCAGAGTGTACCTGTTGGAGGTCCTACACAAAACCTGCCCTACCCAAATCACTATAAGCGTTTTGTAGTCAAGACCTTTACTTTGTGGACCAACAGGCCCAAATTGTTCTTGAAGGATTGGTAAATATGCTAAATCTCCTACATTACTCTGCAAAATGGATCATATGTCATCCAACTCTATCTCCATCCCCAGATCTACTTCCACTGCAGTGCGTCTGTCTGTGTCCCATCAGCCATGGACAACTGTGTGACTTCATGTGCCTCAAGAAGTAGTACGTTATTATAGAAGCAGAATCTCTTGCCACCTTGAGTAATGGTCACTCTAATTGTACATGGAATGAAACTTATTTTCTAGGACGTATGGCTGAAGGCGTTCAACCAGAACCTTTAATGAACGTGGTGACTTCAGATGGACCAGTTGAGTTCCTCCCAATTGGGAAGAAGCCTTAAGTCTACAAGGTAATTGTACATGGGACAATATGGGTTAACCATGGTAATCTTGTGAAGGTTACAACTTAATTTATTTTTTTTTTTCTCTAGGTCACACTAACTCTGAATATTCTACGTTGGATGTAGTCAGGGCAATCATGCTGGAGGGGTAGTTGCGTCAGTGTTTGTTGTATTTTTAGGTGTTTGGTTTCATTGTAGGACACAAAGTAAGAAGCACCAACTAAATGCTTAAATAAAACTTTTTTTTTCAAAAACCTTGTCTTGGCAATTACTACAAAAAATCACATGTGTGATGGCCTCCATCATTGTCTTGAAGAGAAGACTCCACTCAGTCTACATCATCTCTGGGTTAGAGGTTTTGTAGAACAGATGTTGATCAAGTTTACAACAACTTGAACTGATAAGTGTTCTAAAGCCACATTTGGGGCCCTATGACCTCACTATCGAGCCTCAATCCTACACAAAGGTCCCTCAGATTTCAAGAGGATGGAGCAGACAATCATAAAAATCAAAAGGTGTCACCTTCTAGTATCAATCACAAAACATCTGAAAACTCAGAAAATAACAATGGTCACTTCAGTGAAGAAGGGACACTCTAATGTCCCCCAATAAGGGTAGCCATCCTTAATGTCGTCGACTCTTTAACAAACCTTTTTACTATGTTTAAGGATTTGTGCCGCCCCCTCCTCTCCCCCTCCAGGTCATATTAAAAGGCATGTAAAGGGTCAATTATGAGTAGCAATCCTTAGGCTGGCTTCACACTGCAATTTCTCTTTCACTGATCAGTGTCCATCCATTTCCTGTGTCCACACACTCCTGGTTTTGGCACACGAACTGGATGGACACTGATCAGTGAAAGAGAAATTGCAGTGTGAAGCCAGCCTTAGGTTGGTCACACGCGCGATCTGCCTGCGATGTGGAAAGCGATACGCGGTGCCCTTGCTTCGACATCAGCAGCTATCACACTGCTCACGTTGCGGTGACGAAGGGATGTGGCGGAGCCTCAGTCCAGGCGATGCTCATAACGCTGCGATATAGGCATGGATCCACCGCCAAAGTGTCAGAGCGCGATCAGCTAATCGCTGTCCACAGTTTGAACATGTTCTACCTGTCAACCTGCGGACCACGATAATTTCGATTGCGTTGCTGTCGCCAGCGCGACGACTTGCATATCGCCGCGACTTCGTGTGACGTCACTTGCGGCGAGATGCGCGTGTACCCCCTTTGTTGTCATTCCTCACTGAAGTGACTGTTGGGTTTATTGCTGCAATGCTCGCTGGTAATAAGTCTCCTCAGTTTCATTTCCCATCAGCAGATTCCTCCATAAGGAGAATAGCTGTTCTTCCATGGAATTTCCTTCCTGTGCGGCTCAGACGGGAGGTGGGTCATTTTGATTTATGAGTGCAGATTTTCGCTTCACTTCTTTTCATGGGAGCCATGTCACTTTTCCAAAGTCTTTGTGCTACCAGTAATGTGGAAACCCCCTATATTCAGTTAAAAGATGGCAGACCTGAGTGTGGTTTTTTTTTTTTTTTTTTTTTTTTGGGTGAAGTTTAAGGTTTTATTGGTGGCAGTTTCTGTTAGGCCGGTTTCACATCACGATTTCTGGCTGTCCGTGGGGATCCGTGTTTTGACAGGATCCCTGCAAATCAGACGGCAAATAGCCATCCGTTTCCGATTTGATGCAGGATCCATGTGGATCCTGTTCTCCCTGCTTCTTCTCTATCCCCCTCTATCTCTGCCTCTCCCCCTTCCTCCCCTATCCTTTCCCCTCCAGTATCTAAAAATAAAAAAAATCCTCCCAGAGGATATATTACTTTCCGCTAGGAGGAATTTTATTTTAATTTATTTTTTAGATACCGGAGGGAAGAGGACAGGGAATAAGACAGGGGGAGAGGATAGGGGAGAGTAGCAGAGACAGACGAGGACAGGGGCAGGCAGGTTATGTACTGGGCACTGCCTCTGGGCAGGCTCAGTACATAATCACGGAGCCGACATTGGATAGGCTCCCATAGTGTAGCCCTATGGGCCATCATGGATCTGTCACGGATCCGTGGTGTCTGATTTTAGTCACGGACACCAAAATCGCAGCAGGCTGTGATTTTGGCTTTGTGAATAAATCGGAAGGCTGCTTAAATCGTATGGCAAAAAGGACACATCCGAGCCCATAGGGCTACATGGGAGCACAAATCGCATCTGTTTTGAAACGGATACACTCTGACGCCTCAAAATCGTGATGTGAAACTGGCCTACATGTATATTCAGTGCTCTAAGCTAAGCACGTCCTAAATATCTGAAACACACGGTTCATATGAAACTCAAGGTGGATCCATTTACTAATGAGGCGACAGCTTTGCTCCAGACTCAAACCTGTGGTCAACTGCTCTTCTGTGCGTGCTGAAAAAGAGGGACACTGTCGGATAATAAGCCAGACACTATTCACACACAATCCCTTATGGAAAATGCCCTTTAATGAGGCAGAGGGAGACACTGGACAAAGTATTTCAAGTGTTTACACATAATCCCTGGTGTAAGTGATCAGCGTTTAGCACAAGATAAGTGTGAGCCGAGCCTTACTAATTTCTTTAGGAGGAAAAATAAATCAACAGCAGGTCAAGAATTGCTATTACCGTATATACTCGTGTATAAGCGCCAACCCCCCCCCCCCCCCCTACTTTTGCCCCCAAAACCTGGGAAAACCTATTGACTCGTGTATAAGCCGAGGGTGGACCCCAGCACAGGTATACAGCCCCCAGCAGTGTGGTATAACAGGTTCAGCAGCCCCAGAGGTAGTATACAGCAGCCCCCAGGGGTGATACAGCGGCCCCCAGGGGGTATTACAGCAGCCCCCAAATGCTGGCACTCGCCCCCCCCCCCCTGCTGCTTATCTTACCATCCCGGTCTTCTGCTCAGGCCGCTCCTCGGTGCTTTCCGTTCCCATGCCCGTCTCGCTGCATCCGGATCCCTGGCCGTCGCACGATGGCGCATATCCGGATCCGGATGTAGCCGACGAGCACCGAGAGCGGCTGTGCAGAGACCGGGATGGTAAGATAAGCAGGGGGGGGGGGGCCTTACAAGGGGGCGAGTGCCAGCATTTGGGGGCATATATGCACTGCTTCCCCCTGCCGCTGATTGACAGGGGGAAGCAGTGCATATATAATGAGCGGCCCCGACTACCGTATTGACCCGTGTATAAGCCGAGGGGGAGACTTTTCAGCCCAAATTTTGGGCTGAAAAACTCGGCTTATACACGAGTATACGTATTTATTTATTTATACTGTGCGGTATAGGTGACCACACGGCTTTATTCTTGGATCGGTGTAATCACAGCAATACCAGATTTAGATCTTATTTTTATGTTTGGCTGCTATTACACAAACGAAGAAACGCTGCGTGTTTGATTTGGTTCACATTTTGCATTGCCTTATTTTGAGAGCTCTGCTTTTTCTGTAAATGTGCCAAAATAGTCATGTAAGGGCTTTTTATGTGTGTGACGAGTTGTATTGGTAATATTTTCGGCCACGCATTTTTTTTCATTACTTTCTGATTTTTAATAAGCACGTCACCCTCTCCCTCCGTTTGATTCACATATTCTTCACCCACCTCCTCCTTCCTGTTTGTTTCACATATATTGACCCCACACTCTTCCCCCATGTGCTGCTCTTACACTCCCCACCCTCTCTCCTTTTCAGTGATTACATTACGGAAAAGGAAGGGGGGGGGGAAGAAGGCAGTGTCTTCAGCTCCTGTATGGAGGGCTTCACACCATCCTTCTGTCACTTCTGCAGGCACTGTCGAGTGACGTCAGCTGACCTGATCACGTTGCTGATGTCTCCCTGACCTGGACTGCCAGTAAAAGTGTGCTGCTTCCAATGTACAGAGTGTCTGACACTTGTACAACTGATTGCAGGAAACCAGCATGTGGCAGTTTCTCTGACCCACTGACAGCTGACAACATGTCAGAGAATAGCTGGCTCCTACTATGGGGGGGGAAGGCAACATATGCAGCCGGCGGGAAGATATCTCGGGCGCTGCATCAAGAGGCCCAACTGTGCCCCCCTGCCTGCTGTACCCAGGGCAGATGTCCCACCAGTGCCCCCCCTAGATACGCCACCGATAATAGAAATGAAAATTTTGCCCATTGCTCGCAAACCGTTTTATTACAATTATTATATATATTTGTTATAACAAAAAGGAGAAAGTTCTAAATATTTTTATACAAATGTAGAACAAGCAACTTTACAAATCAATATATAAATAAGTGACGCCGGAGATAAGTGAGAATGAAAGCAAAATCCTTTTGGACCCAAGTCCCCTGGGCTTCAGTTATGAAAATTGTTGAATAATCTGATTTCTGCATTTATGATAAATTTTCTCGTTTAATACATTGGAGAACACACGAGCGTGGGTATATCTTCTGCAACCAACTACAGGACATTCAATCTTGTAGCCTTGAGATATGGCGGCAACAGGAAGGTAGTGTCCATTTTGAGCTATCCAGATAACGCCGGAGGACAGATGTCCCCAGAGAAGAATATATGAAATGACCAGAGCCCAGGAAGTGCCTGTAAGGATACCAGCAAAGTGACCTGCGGGCTGCAAAAAAATAAAATAGGAGAAAGGGGAGGGGGCGAGTGCGAGAAAGGCAGAAAGGAGGGCGAAAAGGAGGGGGGATGAGAAAGGGGAAAAAAGGAGGAGGAGGGGATGGAGAAAGGAGGAAAGAGGAGGGGAGGAAGGGAGGAGGAGGGGAGAAAAGGAAATGGAGGAGGGGGAGGGGGGTGGAAAAGGCAGAAAAAAAGGAGGAGGGGGCGGAGAAAGGCGGGAGAGGAGGAGAGGGCGGCGGAGAAAGGGGAAAGGAGGGAGAAAGAGGAAGGGGCGGAGGAAGTCAGAAAAGAGGAGGAGGGGGGGCGGAGAAAGGCGGAAAAGGAGGGGAGGAGGAAGGCGGCGGAGAAAGGCGGAAAAGGAGGAGAGAGGAGGAGGGCGGAGAAAGGCGGAAAAGGAGGGAGAGGAGGAGGGCGGAGAAAGGCGGAAAAGGAGGGGAGAGGAGGAGGGGGGCAGAGAAAGGCGGAAAAGGAGGGAGGAGGAGGAGGGGGGCGGAGAAAGGTGGAAAAGGAGGAGGAGGAGGGGGGAGAAGGCGGAAAAGGAGGAGGAGGGGAGAAAGCTTGCCCAAAAGAAAATAGCAGGGCGAGTGACCCCAAGACAGCAAACCCTAGCAAGCTAAGAGATAGAGAGAGGGAGGGGTTTTCGGATTGATTACACTCATCTATCTGACATTATCAGGCTCCACAGTTTAACCTTTTCAACGGCCTCACATGGATTGTAGAGACGAGCAGTGATGAAATGTTCTCCACAGGGAAGTGACCCTGCTGTAGATGGGGGAAATCCACAATACCTAGAACAGAAAAAAAATAATAAATCATGCAGAACACTGGATACAAGTGTGCCTGACTACTATGGAAACAAGGCTAAAATTGATCCACAGTGTCCGAGGACAGAACACGGCCCGAAATGTGGAGCCAACTATTTTTATGCAGTTTCAAACTTCCTGGTGGCCGAGCGGAAACAGAGTCCTGTACTTTAATAAGAAAAATGTTTTAAAGGGAACCTGTTACCACACAGGGCCTATTACACTGAAAGCCACCTTCAGCAGCGCCTATGCTGCATTTAGTGAAGGAGTGAATGTGGCTCTTGTCCCCCTACCCACCTGGACACCAAAATAATTACTTTATGAGAAATTATTTTAGGCTCGGGAGGTATACTCCCCTCCCAGGACCTAAACACCTCGCTGCTGTTACCCTCCTCCGGGACTCTCCAATACTGTTCTTGCGAGTGGTGCAGATCTCTCAGCTCTCGGGCATCTCCGTGAGCTCTGCCTGGAAGCTGATGTCAGATGGTATCACGTAGGCACCAGATCCCGCCCAGAGTGATCTCATATTGTATACAGACTGTGTGGCTGGGAATCTGGCAAGGAGGGAACAAGTGCAGTCACGGTGTTTCCGCAGACACCAGATTCGAACCATGTGAGATGCCCGAGAGCTGAGAGATCTGCGCAGGCGCCGATGCTGCTCTCAAGGAACAAAGTAGGAGGTCCCTGGTGTGCATGGGGAGTAGGGGATAAGAGCCACCTTCACAAATGGCTCTTTTGGGTATAATAGGCCCCATGCGAGCATCATGCCCCTCTACCCATGCAGATCCCATCAAGCAGCAGACCCATGCGAGCATCATGCCCCTCTACCCACGCAGATCCCGATCAAGCAGCAGCCCCATGAAAGAATCATGCCCCCCTACCAGGGCCGGACTGGGACCAAAAAGCAGCCCTGGAAAACAAGGCCCACCAGCCCACACACTATATCACCCATCATCCCCGATCAGTGAATTTAGCTTTTACGTTGTCATGCCCCTCACCACTTTTTTAAAGGTGTTATCTGAAGAGCCATATGTGAATGGTGCAACAGAGGGAAATCAACCGCAGCTCCATTTACATGTTACTCTCCAAAGCCACGTTTCCCAGGATTGTGGGGTCCCAGCGGTCAGATTGTTGGAATATGTTTAGTGCAACAACTCCATTACTGTGTATGTAAGTGTTGTATTGCTAGATTTGTGCATTGTGTATAAAGTTGGATTTAAGAAAAAAAAGGAAACACTCTCAAAGGCTCACACACAGGAAATACCATGTGACTGTAACCAGTTATCTGTGCCTGTGCATGAGAGAAGAAGCAGCTGCTGCACAGATACATCTAAGATATGTATATTCCTGTTTCCACAAAGCCCTTCATATCCGTACCTGTTTGTTGCTAATAAAGCTCAGTTCTGTTGTCAACACGCTTTCAGTGTATCCTGAATGATCTGCTGCCAACACTGATCCACCACGAAAAGAATGTCATCACCTATACAGAAGGAAGTGATGACTTCCTTGTTAAGGATAATCATAATTAAACAACATTTAAATGCTGAAATTCACAAAGTCCAATACCGCCTCTCTGACAGCAGGACAGGAGAAGTGGTACTGTGCAGTGTATATATACAGAATATCTGACAGCAGGACCAGAGAAGTGGTACTGTGCAGTGTATATTTACAGAATAATACAGGTACTGAGGATTACACCCAGTATACAGGACAGGAGAAGTAGTACTGTGCAGTGTATATATACAGAATAATACAGATACTGAGGATTACACCCAGTACACAGGAGCAGTAGTACTATGCAGTGTATATATACAGAATAATACAGATACTGAGGATTACACCCAGTATACAGGACAGGAGAAGTGGTACTGTGCAGTGTATATATACAGAATAATACAGATACTGAGAATTACACCCAGTATACAGTACAGGAGAAGTGGTACTATGCAGTGTATATATACAAAATAATACAGATACTGAGGATTACACCCAGTATACAGGACAGGAGAAGTGATACTGTGCAGTGTATATATATATATACAGAACAATACAGATACTGAGCATTACACCCAGTATACAGGACAGGAGAAGTGGTACTATGCAGTGTATATATATATACAGAACACTACAGATACTGAGCATTACACCCAGTATACAGGACAGGAGAAGTGGTACTATGCAGTGTATATATACGAAATAATACAGATACTGAGGATTACACCCAGTATACAGGACAGGAGAAGTGGTACTGTGCAGTGTATATGTACAGAACACTACAGATACTGAGGATTACACCCAGTATACAGGACAGGAGAAGTGGTACTGTGCAGTGTATATTTACAGAATAATACAGATACTGAGGATTACACACAGTATACAGGACAGGAGAAGTGGTACTGTGTAGTGTATATATACAGAATAATACAGATACTGAGGATTACACCCAGTATACAGGACAGGAGAAGTGGTACTGTGCAGTGTATATATACAGAATAATACAGATACTGAGGATTACACCCAGTATACAGGACAGGAGAAGTGGTACTGTGCAGAGTATATATACAGAATGATACAGATACTGAGGATTACACCCAGTATACAGGACAGGAGAAGTGGTACTGTGCAGTATATATATACAGAATAATACAGATACTGAGGATTACACCAACTATACAGGACAGGAGAAGTGGTGCAGTGTATATATACAGAATAATACAGATACTGAGGATTACACACAGTATACAGGACAGGAGAAGTGGTACTGTGCAGAGTATATATACAGAATGATACAGATACTGAGGATTACACCCAGTATACAGGACAGGAGAAGTGGTGCTGTGTAGTGTATATATACAGAATAATACAGATACTGAGGATTACACCCAGTATACAGGACCGGAGAAGTGGTACTGTGCAGTGTATATATACAGAATAATACAGATACGGAGGATTACACCCAGTATACAGGACAGGAGAAGTGGTACTGTGCAGTGTATATATACAGAATAATACAGATACTGAGGATTACACCCAGTATACAGGACAAGAGAAGTGATACTGTGCAGTGTATATATACAAAATAATACAGATACTGAGGATTACACCCAGTATACAGTAGGGATGGGCGAATCTACTCGCTAGGACTCGTTACTCGGCGAGTAGTAAGGGACTCGCAGGACTCGGTACTCTGCGAGTTTCCCAGTGATTACTCGCACGAGTCCAATGCAAATCAATATCAATCCTAGTTTTGTCAGAAACGCTGAAAAAACTAGGATTGCCATTGTTTGCATTAGACTCGGCTACTGTGCCAGTGATACCAGGGAAACTCGCAAAGTAACTGCTGTTTCTTTGCGAGCCGAGTCCAGCTGTCTTCTCTGTGTGCTTGCTGCCAGCCCCAGGGTCCTAGAGCCCGCCTGCTCACAGACATGATGTAGCAGTGCTGAGATTGTTCTCAGTCTGCTCATTCCCTGTGCATAGACATCTATATCTATGCACAGGGGATGTAGCAGAGAGGACATCGCGTTTTGGACTACGTCGGACGGAAGAGGATTTTTTTAATTAAAGATGGAGTCCCTAATGGCTTTTTTTTTTATTTCAAATAAAAATTTTTCTCTGTGTTTTTTTAACCCTTTATTGGAGATTCTTAGTGGCTGGGTCAAACGTGGCCTGACATTAAGAATCTCGGGCTTAATACCAGCTTGTATAACAAAGCTGGTATTAACCCCTTTATTACCCAGTGTGCTACCGCCACCAGGGCCGCTGGAAGAGCGGGGTTCAGCGCCAGAGGATGGCGCTTCAATGAACGCGCCATCTTCTGGGGCGGCTGCGGGCTGCAATTTGCAGCGGGGGGTGCCCAGAAAGCTTGGGCATCCCTGCGCTGCGGATTCCAGCCCCCAGCTGCTTAGCTGTACCTGGCTAGACATAGAAATTGCGCGGAGCCCCACGCATTTTTTTTTTAATTATTTCATGAATTTCAGAGTCAGAGTCTCAGAGTCAGAATCTCAGAATGTCATGAAATAATTTAAAAAAAAAATGCGTGGGGCTCCGCGCAATTTCTATGTCTAGCCAGGTACAGCTAAGCAGCTGGGGGCTGGAATCCGCAGCGCAGGGATGCCCAAGCTTTCTGGGCACCCCCCGCTGCAAATTGCAGCCCGCAGCCGCCCCTGAAGATGGCGCGTTCATTGAAGCGCCATCCTTTGGCGCTGAACCCCGCTCTTCCAGCGGCCCTGGTAGCGGTGGCACGCTGGGTAATAAAGAGGTTAGGGCCAGCTTTGTATTATCAGCTGGCCCTAAGCCCGAAATTTATGGCGGTCACGCCAATATTAGACATGAACGCCATGAATTTCTATTAAATTGTTTTAAAAAAAACACAACACAAAGAAAATTTTTTATTAGAAATAAAAAAAAAAGCCATTAGGGACTCCATCTTTAATTAAAAAAATCCTCTTCCGTCCGACGCAGTCCAAAACGCGATGTCTTCTCTGCTACATCCCCTGTGTATAGATATAGATGTCTATGCATAGGGAATGAGCAGACTGAGAACAATCTCAGCTCTGCTACATCATCTCTGTGCACAGACATTCATGTCTGTACACAGGAAATGAGCAGACTGAGAACAATCTCAGCTCTGCTACATCAGGCAGAAGGCGGGCTCTAGGACCCTGGAGCTGCGGCAGCCAGCACACTGAGCAGACAGGACTCTTATCTGTGCGAGTTTCCCAGCGATTACTTACAAAGTAAACGAGTCCAATGCAAATAAATGACAAAACTAGGATTGCTTCAGGCTGAAGCTTCCGAGACACATCTGCGATTTGTAAATCTCACACTACTCGCTATTACTCGCTTCCCCATTCATTAACATTGGACTCGCTAGACTCGCAACGAGTAGCGAGTCCTGGGCTCGGACTCGCTAGAGTCAAGCGATTCCGAGTAATTTAGGATTCGCCCATCACTAGTATACAGGACAAGAGAAGTGGTACTGTGCAGTGTATATATACAAAATAATACAGATACTGAGGATTACACCCAGTATACAGGACAGGAGAAGTGATACTGTGCAATGTGTATATAGAATAGTATACAGTGTGGACTCAACACTATAAATTATATACACAGTTACAGCTCCATACTAAATGCTATGTACACAGTTCCACAGTACATACTAAAATATAGCTACCTGTCAGTAGCAAATATTGTAAAGTTGTGTATACTGGGTGTGTGCAATTGTCCATGTATGTACTTATGGATGTATGGGGTTGAGATGTATACATTGTATATACAAGATTGAGGTATATACATTTGATAATATATATGGGGCTGGGGTTGAGGTATGTACATTAAATAGAATATATGGGGCTGAGGTTTATCCATTGGATAGGATATATGGGGTTGAAGTATACTTATTAGAAAGGGTATACTAGGGCTGAGGTATATACTATATACCTCAGCCCCAGCAAGTCCTATCTAATGTATGTACTTTGGCACCATATATCCTATCTAATGTACATTCCTTGGCCCAAGTATGTCCTGTGTAAAGTATACCCTGGGCCTGAGGTTTATACAGTACACTAGAAAAAGGACCGATGCTATTGCATTGGGAGTGCGGAGTAATGAACAGGTGCCGTAAAAATAGCCACTGAATAGTACAGTCTTCTCTCTGGAAAGTACGCTGTTGTTGCGGGATTTATATGGAGTATATGGTGGCTCAGTTGTTAGCATTGTATACGGTGGCTCAGTGGTTAGCACTGTATGGTGGCTCAGTGGTTAGCGCTGTATATGGTGGCTCAGTGGTTAGCACTGTATATGGTGGCTCAGTGGTTAGCACTGTATACGGTGGCTCAGTGGTTAACACTGTATATGGTGGCTCAGTGGTTAGCACTGTATATGGTGGCTCAGTGGTTAGCACTGTATATGGTGGCTCAGTGGTTAGCACTGTATATGGTGGCTCAGTGGTTAGCACTGTATATGGTGGCTCAGTGGTTAGCACTGTATATGGTGGCTCAGTGATTAGCACTGTATATGGTGGCTCAGTGGTTAGCACTGTATATGGTGGCTCAGTGGTTAGCACTGTATACGGTGGCTCAGTGGTTAACACTGTATGGTGGCTCAGTCGTTAGCACTGCATATGGTGGCTCAGTGGTTAGCACTGTATATGGTGGCTCAGTAGTTAGCACTGGTAACGGTGGCTGAGTGTTTAGAATTGTATACGGTGGCTCAGTGGTTGGCACTGTATACGGTGGCTCAGTGGTTATCAGTGTAAACCGTGGCTCAGTGGTTAGCACTGTATACAGTGGCTCAGTGGTTAGCACTGTATACGGTGGGTCAGTGGTTAGCACTGTATACAGTGGTTAAGTGGTTAGCACAGTATATGATGGCTCAGTGGTTAGGACAGTATATGGTGGATCTGTGGTTAGCACAGTATATGGTGGCTCAGTGGTTAGCACAGTATATGGTGGCTCAGTGGTTAGCATTGTATATGGTGGCTCAGTGGTTAGCACTGTATGGTGGCTCAGTGGTTAGCACTGTATGGTGGCTCAGTGGTTAGCACTGTATATAGTGGCTCAGTGGTTAGCACTGTATATGGTGGCTCAGTGGAGAGCAGTGTATATGGTGGGTCAGTGGTTAGGACTGTATAGAGTGGCTGAGTGGTTAGCTGTCTCCCCCTGTCCTCTGGCCCTGTGTCCCCCTGTCCTCTGGCCCTGTGTCCCCCTGTCCTCTGGCCCTGTGTCCCCCTGTCCTCTGGCCCTGTGTCCCCCTGTCCTCTGGCCCTGTGTCTCCCTGTCCTCTGGCCCTGTGTCTCCCTGTCCTCTGGCCCTGTGTTCCCCAGTCCTCTGCCCCTGTGTGCCGGTGTTCTCTGGCCCTGTCCTCTGGCCCTGTGTGCCGCTGTCCTGTGGCCCAGTGTCCCGTGGCCCAGTGTCTCGCTGTCCTCTGCCTTGAGTCCCCGTCCTCTGCTCCTTTTCTGTGTGTCCCTCTGTCCTGTGTGCCCCTGTGTCCCCGTCCTGTGTGCCCCTGTCCTGTGTGGCCATGTCCTGTCTTGTGTGTCCCTGTCCTGTGTGGCCCCCTGTCTGTCCTGCCTGGGCCCCTGTCTGTCCTGTGTGGGCCCCTGTCTGCTCTGCGTGGGCCCCTGTCTGCCCTGCGTGGGCCCCTGTCTGCCCTGCGTGGGCCCCTGTCTGCCCTGCGTGGGCCCTTGTCTGCCCGGCGTGGGCCCCTGTCTGCCCTGCGTGGGCCCCTGTCTGCCCTGCGTGGGCCCCTGTCTGTCCTGTGTGGGCCCCTGTGTGTCCTGCGTGGGCCCCTGTGTGTCCTGCGTGGGCCCCTGTGTGTCCTGCGAGGCCCCCTGTGTGTCCTGTGAGGCCCCTGTGTGTCCCCATGTGTGTGCTGTGAGGCCCCTGTGTGTCCCCATGTGTCTGCTGTGAGGCCCCTGTGTGTCCCCTTGTGTGTCCTGTGAGGCCCGGGGGCACTTCAGCTCTGTGCCGGTGGGAGATGAGTGCCGCGCGCGGTGCTCATCCCCCTGCAGCTTCGGGGCTGTCAGAGCATGATGGCGGGGCTGGGCGAGGAGTGGGCGGAGGCTGAGGGAGGTGTGCGGCAGTGTGGCGGAGCCACCATCGCTGGCAGCGCCGGTAATTGCGGCTCGCGATGGCACATGCGTGCCATCGCTCGTTGCGCTGGCATCTGGCCGCGGTGCATGCCGGAATAGCGGCACAGTGGCCGGATGCCAGAAACTGGCATTTATTATATAGGATTAGATAGGATATTTTGAGGCTGAGGCTATAAATATGGAGTGTGTATACCTCATCCCCAGTGTATACATCATACAGGACATTCTGGGGCTGGGAAATATAGATTAGATAGGATATACAGGGCTGATGTATAATGATTAGACAGGATATACTGGGGCTGAGGTATATACATTATATAATATATACTGGGGTGAGGTATGTACATTAGATAGGATATACAGGGATGATATATACTATATACCTCATTCCTGTATATCCTATATGATGTACATACCTCATCCCCAGTATATATTATATAATGTATATACCTCAGCCCCAGTATATCCTGTCTAATGTATGTATACAATGGGGCTAAGGTTTATACAGTACATTAGATTGGATATACTGAGGCTGGAGCAGTATATAGCTAATATATATTCATTAGCCCCAATATATCCTATCTAAAATATATTCCTGGGCCTCAGTGTGTATATATACATTACACAGGACATACTGGGGCTGAGGATATACATTAAATAAGTATAGCCCCAGTCTCAGTACATCCTATGTAATGTACTGTGTAAACCTGAGGAGTACATGTGAGAAAGATGCAGAATGAAGTGCAGGGGCCTCAACTTTGTCACTCACCAAGCCTGTGCGATGCAGGCAAGCAGCGGCTACAGCCCACTCCATGCCGACATCCCGCCAGTAGTCAGACCCGGCATACAGAGGACTGCGTCAGCCTCAGCAAGTGTGTGAGTGCGGGCCAAATTACCGCGACCGCGCGTTCGCGGCTGCGCACCATTACAAAATGTTAAAGGGCCAGTAGCATTAATAAATCCAGGGCAAGAGGCCCATTATGCAGCATGCCGCTCAATGCTGCGGCCCACTGAATCCCCGCTGTGCACAGCGGTGGCGGCCGCAAAATGATTTAAAGTCAGTCTGTGGCCACAGGAGCGGTCGCAGCGGCCCCCGCCCACACCACCATCACCGGCCAATCGGGAGAACTCCCGGTAGTCCCACCTGTCAGTCCGGGCCTGATCAAGGAGTTAGGCTGCCTTCACATTTGCGTATGTGAACGCAGATTGTGCTGCGTTCCCATACGCATTCAAACGCATGCGCACTGCGTTCCTATGTTTAACATAGGAACTCATAGTGCCTGCGTTTGGCAGCGTTTGCTGCGTTCGGGTGCGGATGCGGACGATATCTGCTCTCTCAGGGTCCAGCGTCCGCACCCGGGACGCAGCATGTTGCATTTGTTGTGCGCCTCGGGGACCTTGGAAAATCAGCAAGCGTCCCCAAGCGCACAAAACATGCATTGTCTTCAATGGGTCCGCAGTGTTCTGCGCTTAACAGCGCAGGAGAACACTGCGGACCCATTGAAAAATCTCCCGGTGGCCGCCGGTGATGTCACAGGAGCTCACCGATGGCCACCGGGAGATCAGCTCAGCCTCTGCCCCGGAGCTTACCGGCGCGGCCGGGAGGCGGAGATCTCCGGCGTTGATCTCCTCCCCCGGACACCGCATGATTGGCTGCCAGCCTGCACAGTGATGTGTCCGCAGGCGAACATTCTCCGCTGCGGACACATCATTAGACCCAGCGTTTCACTGCGTTTGTGTCTGCATGCCATCAGCATCCAGACACAAACGCAAATGTGAAGGTTGCCTTATCAACAAAATAAATAGAGAGAAACCTTTACAACCCATTGTTCTGCACAATAATATTCAATGTAATAAGAAAGCTAAAAATCTTGAAAATGAAAAGGATTTAATCATATGTGATGTAGAAAATACTCATGGTCTGAATGATACATCCAACACCCAGAGGGTAATTATAGACAACTCAAAAAACCAAAACAATGGGTTGGTTCCTTTTTTATCAGCAGCAAAAAATGTAAATCAGGAGATAACCAAATTCTTCAGCACTGTGGGAGGAAAAAGAAAAAAAGAGGAATAGGGACAAGGAAAAAAGAAATAAAGTGAAAATAAGTTTTGTAGACTAGGGATTACTGATAATAAGGATAACAATATCATTAACCTTTCACAATATGTACCCACTGATGAAGAAACATCACTACTAAATAAAGGTTTACTTTTTTGTCCATCAAATGAACCAGACAACTTTGACCTATTCATGGATGTGCACCAATTTATTCGTAAACTCACTTTAAAGAGGCATTTTGCGTTGAAAACCAAGGGAGGTGAAGTAGATTCCTATGGGGTTAATAGTGATGATACTTCTGATCTTTTCAAAAATAAGTCTAATTTCTATCCAATTGAGAGCAGAGGTCACATCCTGGAAACTTTTCAAGATCTTCTACTAAATGACTTAGGCTGGGTTCACATTTGCGGACCCCTCTGCAGCGTTCTGCAGAGGGGATCCGCAATGTGACCGCAGCGGCCGCGAGCTCCTATCTTTATAATGGGAGCGCACGGTGCTGCGCATGACCGTGCGCACCCATTCACTCCTATATGTGATCTGTGCGCAGCGGACGCCTGCATAGAGATCACACAGTCTCGCCCGCACCAGGAATGCAACATGTCGCGTCCCTGGTGCGGACGAGACTGTGTGATTTGTGCGCAGGCGTCCGCCTGCGCACAGATCACATATAGGAGTGAATGGTGCGCACGGTCATGCGCGGTCAGCGCAGCACCGTGCGCTCCCATTATAAAGATAGGAGCTCGCGGCCGCTGCGGTCACATTGCGGATCCCCTCGCAGAACGCTGCAGGGGGGTCCGCAAATGTGAACCCAGCCTTAAATAAGGACACACTGGTGAAACCAAGTAACCCACAAAGGGATAGTAAAAACCTAACAAAAAGAGAAACAGCAGCCTTAAAAAGCTTGAAAAACAACAAGGGCATTGTAATAAGAGCAGCGGACAAGGGAGGGGGCATAGTGATACAGGATAGATCTGCTTATATGGAAGAAGCAGAAAGACTTCTTGAAGATTTGAAATACTATAAAAAAAATCAAAGTCAACCCATATCCGAAACTAACTAAAATTTACAACCAGAAAATAAAGGAAGCCTTTGAACAGGGAATAATCAGCAAAAATTAAAAAAAATTCTTATTAGTAACCCAACCTACTACATGAAAAGACTGATATCACTACAGGCCTGGCAGCATCTCTTCTGTGAGTAAATCATTAAATTAGCAAGAAGCATGTGTGGTATGTATAATGAGGTTCTGCAGCAGCTGAAGAGTATTATGAGGTTCTGCAGCAGCTAAAGAGCATGATAAGGTTCTGCAGCAGCTAATGTGTATGATGAGATTCTGCAGCAGCTGAGGGCAATGATGAGGTTCTGCAGCAGCTAAGGTGCAGGATGAGGTTGTGCAGCAGTCGAGGTTATGATGAGTTCTGCAGCAGCTGAGGGTATAATGAGGTTCTGGTGTGTATGATGAGAATCTGCAACAGCTAAGTGCATGATGAGGTTGTGCAGCAGTTGAGGATATGATGAGTTTCTGCAGCACTGTGTGTATGATGAGTTCTGCAGCAGCTGATGTCTATAATGAGGTTCTGCAGCAGCTGATGGTGTATGATGCCATCCTGCAGCAGCTGAGGGGCATAATGAGGTTCTGCAGCAGCTCAGGGGTATAATCAGGTTTTGAAGCAGCTGAGGGGTATAATGAGGTTCTGCAGCATCTGAGGTCTGTATGATGAGATCCTGCATCAGCTGAGGGGTATG
This sequence comes from Allobates femoralis, assembly GCA_033576535.1. NCBI lineage: Eukaryota > Metazoa > Chordata > Amphibia > Anura > Aromobatidae > Allobates > Allobates femoralis. Next base: position 446,698,616 of record JARQOC010000002.1, read on the forward strand.
ATGAGGTTCTGCAGCAGCTGAAGTGTATAATGAGGATCTGCATCAGCTGAGCGGGATGATGAGGATCTGCAGCACCAGAGATGTGGATGATGAGGTTCTGCAGCAACTGAGGGGTATGACGAGGTTCTGCAGCATCTGGCAGAATGGTGAAGTTCTGAAGCTGCTAAGATGTGTAATGAGGTTCTGCAGCAGTTGAGGTGTATGGTAAGATTCTGCAGCAGCTAAAGTGTATGATGAGGTTCTACAGCAGCTAAGGTGTAGAATGAGGTTCTGCAGCAGCTGAAGTGCAGCTGTTGCAGAAAATGAAAGGTACAGTCATATGAAAAAGTTTGGGCACCCCTCTTAATCTTACTCTTTTTTTTGTTTAAAATTGTTTTTTTGCAACAGCTATTTCAGTGTGATCTATGTAATAACTGATGGACACAGTAATATTTCAGTGTGAAATATGTAATAACTGATGGACACAGTAATATTTCAGGATTGAAATGAGGTTTATTGCACTAACCGAAAATGTGAAATATGCATTATTTCAAAATTTAACAGGTGCCAAAGTATGGGCACCCTTCTGATTTTCATGATTTGAATACTCCTAACTACTTTTTACTGACTTAGGCCGGCTTCAGACTGTGTTTGAGATCCGATCCGTAGCTGTCCGCTTGAAGCAGACAGCCGCGGATCGGATCAGCACACAGGACCGGGGGGCCATTATGCCCTCCGATCCGGTGTGCAGCACACGCAGTTCCTGCTGCTGATAGGTGAGGACCGCGGGCGCCGCGGTCCTGACCTGTCAGCAGCTGCAGCTGCGTGCGGCTGCACACAGGATCGGAGGGCATAATAGCCCCCCGGTCCTGTGTGCTGATCCGGTCCGCGGCTGTCTGCTTCAAGCGGGCAGCTACAGATCGGATCTCAAACGCAGTCTGAAGCCAGCCTCACTGAATCACTAAATTGGTTTGGTAACCGCATTGAGCTTTGTACGTCATAGCCCGGGGTATCCAATCATGAGAAAAGCTATTTCAGGGATCCACTTGGAAGTTGTTCTCCTAGTTGCATCTTCTCTGAGGAGTGGCATCATGGGCTCCTCAAAACAGCTCTCAAATGATCTTAACAAAAAGATTGTTCAACATAGTTGTTCAGGGGAAGGATGCAAAAAGTTGTCTCAGAGATTTAACCTGTCAGTTTCCACTGTGAAGAGCATAGCAAAGAAATGGAAGACCACAGGGACAGTTCTTGTAAAGGCCAGAAGTGGCATGCCAACAAAAATATCAGAAAGGCAGAGGAGAAGAATGGTGAGAACAGTCAAGAACAATCCACAGACCACCTCCAAAGACCTGCAGCATCATCTTGCTGCAGATGGTGTCACTGTGCATCCATCAACAATACAGCGCACACTGCACAAGGAGAAGCAGTAAGGGAGAGTGATGCGCAAGAAGCCGTTTCTGCATACACGCCACAAACAGAGTCACCTGAGGTATGCAAAAGCACATTTGGACAAGCCAGTGTCATTTTGGAAGAAGGTCCTGTGGACTGATGAAACAAAGATTGAGTTGTTTGGTCATACAACAAGGCGTTATGCATGGCACCACAAAAACACAGCATTCCAAGAAAAACACTTGCTACGCACTGTCAAATTTGGGGGAGGCTCCATCATGCTTTGGAGCTGTGTGGCCAATGATGGCACCGGGAATCTTGTTAAAGTTGAGGGTCGCATGGATTCCACTCAGTATCAGCAGATTATTGAGAATAATGTTCAAGAATCAGTGTCAAAGTTGAAGATGGATCTTTCAGCAAGACAATGATCCAAAACACCACTCCAAATCTACTCAGGCATTCATGCAGAGGAACCATTACAATGTTCTGGAATGGCGATCCCAGTCCCCAGACCTGAATATCATTGACCATCTGTGGGATGTTTTGAAGCGGGCTGTCCATGCTCGGCGACCATCAAACTTAACTGAACTGGAATTGTTTTGTAAAGAGGAATGGTCAAAAATCCCTTCATCCAGGATCCAGGAACTCAGTAACAGCTACAGGAAGCGACTAGAGGCTGTTATTTTTGCAAAAGGTGGATCTACTAAATATTAATGTCACTTTTCTGTTGGGTGCCCATACTTTTGCACCTGTCAATTTTTGAAATAATGCATATTTCACATTTTCGGTTAGTACAATAAACCTCATTTCAATCCTGAAATATTACTGTGCCCATCAGTTATTACATATATCACACTGAAATATTACTGTGCCCATCAGTTATTACATATATCACACTGAAATAGCTGTTGCAAAAAAACAAATTTTAAACAAAAAATCAAAGAGTAAGATTAAGAGGGGTGCCCAAACTTTTTCATATGACTGTATAAGGCTGGTTTCACACTGCAGTTTTTTCCTGATCAGGTTCGATCAGGTTTGTGTGCCAAAACCAGAAGAGGAACCAGGAGAGGAACTTGCAAAGAAAAAGAAAAACTGTAATTGAAAGATTGACATCTGTTCTGGGTTTTGGAAACACTCCTGGTTCTGGCACACAAACCGGATGGAACCTGATCAGGGAAAAAACTGCAGTGTGAAACCAGCTTAAGGCTTGGACACACTCTGCTACTTACATGCGAGTCTGTCGGACAAGACTCGGAGGAGGCTGAAGCAGTGACCCTGCCCGGCTT
>JARQOC010000002.1:446701292-446778608 GCA_033576535.1 Allobates femoralis
TGCGCACCCATTCACTCCCATTTGTGATCTGTGCGCAGGCGGACACCTGCGCACAAATCACCCAGTCTCGTCCGCACCACGAACGCGACATAATGCATTTCTGAAAAAAATTTTACATCTGAGTTTTTTTGAAAAAACTTTATTTTATTTTTTCTCAAAAATAACACCAAATAACATTTTATAACCATCAGTGTTAGCATGCATTGACTTAACCAGTGTGCTGCTATTATTTTTTATATACATATAACACAGCCATATAGATTTGCACCTGGGCTGAAAAGCTTAAAGGGAACCTGTCACCTGGTTTTTGCCATCCCATCTGAGAGCAGCATAATGTAGAGACAGAGACCCTGATTTCAATGATGTGTCATTTACTGAGCTGCATTCTGTGATTTTGATAAAATTACTGTTTTCTCTGTTGCAGATTTAGCAGTCTGTGAATATACCAGTCCACTTGGCAGCAGGCCAAGAGGACTGCTAATGATAAAATCACTGTTTAAACAGCTGGAGATTATCAAAACTACACTGAGCAGCTCAGTAAGTGACACATCGCTAGAATCAGGATCTCGGGTCCTATATTATGCTATTCTCAGATTAGGTTGCAAAAACCTGGTGACAGGTTCCCTTTAAAGGAAGGGCTGTCTGTTTTTTTTTTCTCTTCATTTATTGTGTGCAGAGCAAGCTGGCTCTGCTGCTGGACTTGCCCTCCTGCCTCCCTACCACTGGGTCCTACTGAAGAGGTATGTCTCCTACTACCGCCCACGGAAACAGAGACCCCCAGGGGTATGAGAGAGGCTTCTAGAGTAGATAGGGACCCTTCAGAGTTATGGTCACCGAGACGTGGTTGAAGGGCTGGCATACATTGGCCAATGCATGCGCAAAGAACAATAAAAAAAAACGAGAAAAAAAAAACGGAAAAAAAATTTTACATCTGAGTTTTTTTGAAAAAACTTTGTTTTTATTATTTCTCAAAAATAACACCAAATAACATATATAAACATCAGTGTTAGCATGCATTGACTTAACCAGTGTGCTGCTATTATTTTTGATATACATATATATATATTGTGGTGATGCGACCCCGATGTGTCTCCTGACCGGTATACAGCACAAGGGGGATTGTATCTTTTGTTCTGTGGCAGCACTCACAGGGTTAACAGCAGTGAGATCTGAGCTGAGTGCTGATTGAAAGCACTGGCACCCACCTGGGATGGGATAGGAGATTATATGAGCTGCCCTGGTCTGAGGAGTGGGTCAGAACAGGAGGAGCTGCTGTGTGAAGCTAACACAGCCTGGATGCTCTCTCAGAGAGGACGTTCATGAGACTAATGAGCGGACAGTGAGAAGGGAAAGGTTGTATGCCGACAACACAGCCTAGCTGAGAGGATTGGCTGTGGCCCCGATCAGGACAGAACCCGGCAGAGGTACAGCGCATATTGGTCTGTGGGTTGGAGGTCTGTAAATACCTGAACTGTGCCAATAATATATAAATATATATATATATATATATATATATATATATATATATATATATATATACATGTTGCATCACACACATACAGACACACTGGGTGAAATTAAGATCAGCATTGACCACATGCAAAAATATCAAACCACAGGTGTTCATAAATTTTTTGATGTGTAATAATGAGAAATGACAGGTATTGTGCACATAAAGAAAGAAAGGTGCATAATGCTATGGAAAATCATGGCACCAGTTAATTAGAAAGCAATTCTGCCACTTAGGGAAAAATAATACCAGTTGGTTCAAGGTGTCTCATTATCAAGGTGCCACACAAGAAATATCTCATGATGAGTAAAACTAGTGAGGGGTCTCAAGACCTTCGTAAACTTATAGTTGCAAAACGTACTGATGACAATGGGTACTGAAGAATTTCTAAAACTATTGAAAGAACATAATTTCACTATAAACCAGCCAAGAACAGGTGCACCCTGCAATATTTCAGGCAGAGGAGTGAAAAGAAGTACCGGAAGTGTTGTCCAAGAGCCAAGTACCACCTGTGGAGAGCTAAATAAAGACCTAGACTCAGCAGGTACAATTTTTCAAAGATAAACAATAAGTAATGCACAACCTCCATGGCCTGTATGCACACTCACCACACAAGACTCATATTACACATTACCAAAGTTATAAACTTCTATGGTTTGATTTATTTCCCTGTGTTGACTAAATGAGTTGTTACTGACATCTGGTGAGATATTTGTTTCAATTGTACCTTCAGAATATATTTGATATGCCTGTGACACGTGTGGTAAGCGCCAACCTACTCACGGCAGTCACTGCTCTTCTCTTCCCAGCCTTGGTATGTTTCTCTGAGCTGCCTCCTGTATGTAGCCTTTCCAACTCCGCTACATCCTCCTGGTACTGGTGAGTTCTACCTACCTATAGAGAGGGGCGGTCAGATTCTGCAGGAATTTAGTCTCACTATGTCTGTCAGAGTTTATGTTCCCTGGTCAATCCCCAAGTAGGGGCTTTATTAGGCAGCTTCACCCAACACTCTTTGCCTGATCTAAGTTCAAGTTTGTCTTCTGTCTAGATTCCTGCAAGGTGCTGTCTGTATCGTCTCTCCCATTTTCTGACCCGGCTTGCCTGCTCAATTATCCTGTTCTCTCTGCTCCCAACCTCAGCTACATCTACTGAAACTGTGCTGCCTGCCTGACCTTGGATTGACTAACTATGGGTTTTGCTTTTGTCTGCCTGTACCTCGCACTTGTGTCTTTTATCCTCTGGTCAGCTGCTGCAGTCCACGGGACTGCACTGGTGTGGTACCTGGTGACTACCGGCAGCCAAGCCTATTCTATCCAGAGGCTCTAGTGACCCCCCTGTGGTATCTATCTATCCATCCATCCATCCATCTATCCATCACCCAGTTACACACGCAGATAATTGTGCAGAGATTGTTCGCAGATCTCTGGTTGCAATGGAATCATGGACACATTGATCCACTTTGTGGCCGTGTACAAATTGAACAATGTGTCCATGATTTCACTGCAACCAGAGATCTGCAAGCAATGTCTGCACAGATATCTCTGTGTGTAAAGGGTACGTCACACGCTTCAATATTGTAAACGATATCGCTTAAGCGATCCGGATTTTTGGTCGCTTAAGCGATATCCTTTGTGCGTTGCTGCATGTAACCGAGCAATCTTTCAGTGAAAAATCGCTTGATTGTTTGGTGGATGATTTGTGAGCAGGACCTCAAATTCGTCATCCATCATTCAATTAACCTGCGTTCAACCTGCTGCATCGTGCTGTGTGACACCTCTCAAACGATCTCATTCTCGACTTTGCCTATTCCTGACGCTAGATGGTGTCGATGGCAGAGTAGTGCGAATAATTGCTGACGCGTTGCCAAATTTAATATCGGTAACGAGATCTATGCTTGTGACACCGCACAAACGATATCAATAAATTCTTCTAGCGATCTTGATCACGTGACTTTTCAGGCTATATCGTGAACGAGATTGAAACGTGTGACGCGGCCTTAACTGGGCCTTTAGATAGATAGATAGATAGATAGATAGATAGATAGATAGATAAAAAAAAAAAAAGAGCTGCACATGAATAACAATTTCTTATTTGCTAAATATCCTCCTCTGCAATCTTAGTTTTGCAAAAAAAAAAAATAGAATACCAAAAAATAGCGAAGGCAGCACTTCAGTCTTCAAAGCTTAACAAGTTTTTATTGGTAATGTATGAACCAATAAAAACTTGTTAAGCTTTGAAGATTGGAGTGCTGCTTTCGCTATTTCTGGTATATCTATTATATAATTCCCCTAACACACTTCCGTAAGTTTCGGCGCTACTTCCGTCGTCGTGGACATGGCTGCCTATTGCGAGCCGTTGCAGGGGCGCGAGCAATGGCCGCTGTGCGGCCATTGCGAGTCTCCCGCCCTGGCGTCGACCGACGAGAGCCGAGCGCCGTGGCCGAAAATAGAACCAAGGGCCCGGCCATGCACAGCTCTAAAGACCGCTATGTATCTCAATGGGAAGTGAGGCGCTATGCTCATTGGTCGGTGCCAGCACACAGCGACCAATGAGCATTGCGCCTCACTTACAGCGGTAAATTTGAAACTCAAAGTCGTCCATTATATCTCAATGGGAAGTGAGGCGCTATTCTCATTGGTCGCTGTGTGCTGGCGCCGACCAATGAGAATAGCGCCTCACTTCCAGCGGTAAATTTGAAACTCAAAGTCGTCCATTATGTCTCAATGGGAAGTGAGGCGCTATTCTCATTGGTCGCTGTGTGCTGGCGCCGACCAATGAGAATAGCGCCTCACTTCCAGCGGTAAATTTGAAACTCAAAGTCGTCCATTATATCTCAATGGGAAGTGAGGCGCTATTCTCATTGGTCGCTGTGTGCTGGCGCCGACCAATGGGAATAGCGCCTCACTTCCCATTGAGATATAATGGACGACTTTGAGTTTCAAATTTACCGCTGGAAGTGAGGCGCTATTCTCATTGGTCGGCGCCAGCACACAGCGACCAATGAGAATAGCGCCTCACTTCCCATTGAGATATAATGGACAACTTTGAGTTTCAAATTTACCGCTGGAAGTGAGGCGCTATTCTCATTGGTCGGCACCAGCACACAGCGACCAATGAGAATAGCGCCTCACTTCCCATTGAGATATAATGGACGACTTTGAGTTTCAAATTTACTCAAAGTCAAACTCAAACTCCTCCATGTATCTCAATGGCCAGTGAGGCGCTTCTCTCATTGTACTCATGACAGTAGCAACATTAACCCCTTACATTCCGTTTTATCTGTAATTTCTATAACACAGTGTGTAGTTGTACTGCCACTGCGAAGTTAACCCCTTATATACCATTTCTGCCTTAACTCCATACTTTGTAGTCTCTATTATTACTGCCAGTAGGAACATTAACCCCTTATATTCCATTATTGTTGTTATTTCTATTACACAGTGTATAGTTGTAATGACACTGCGAAATTAACCCATTATATAGCAGTTCAGCATTAACTGCATATTTGGTAGTGTTTATAACTACTGCCACTGGTACATTAACCCCTTGAACACCATTTTGGATATAATTTACAGCGCTGAGTCTGTTGTGGGAGTGCCTGTCGGACATTAACTCCTTCAATAACATTTTTGATATCATTATAAGTTCCTACTCTGTTATAGTCCTGTTAGTCGGACATTAACTCTTTCTACACCTCCACTATATTGCTACCCTCACAGTTCTGCCTACATCGCCTACTTACTCATATATCTGGTCTTTAAGTCTATTATTTAAAACTCTTAAAAAAATTATATACAGATTCTAGACTCCCACTTCTTTAGAATCGGGCTCACAGCTAGTACTGTATATATGTACAGGGGTTGGACAAAATAATGGAAACACCTGGAAAAATCAACAAAAGTTAGTTTAATATGGTGTAGGTCCACCTTTTGCGGCGATTACAGCCTCACTCCGAGGTATGGATTCATACAAGGTGATATCATTGGCCCGGCGGATCTCCATGTAATAAATAGCACCCCAGATCATCACAGAACCTCCGCCATGTTTTACGGTTGGGAGAAGGCAGTCTGGATGGAATGCTTCTTTCGGCTGTCTCCAAACGTGCACTTGGCCGGAGGTCGGAAAATGGGGTAAACAATGATTCGTCTGAGAATATCACGTTTCCACTGCTCGAGGGACCAATTCTGGAGGTTTCTACACCACTCTAAACACTTGGAAACATTTGTCATTGAGAGCAGCAGTTTTCTAATTGCAGCTCTTCCGTGGAATCCAGATTTGTGCAGCTCCCGATGAACAGTTTTCTAATTGCAGCTCTTCCGTGGAATCCAGATTTGTGCAGCTCCCGACGAACAGTTTTCGTGGAAACTGGGTTCTGTAGGTGTTCATTGAGCTCAGCAATGATTTTCGGAGCCGTGGTCTTGCGATCCTCTCTCACAATTCGCTTTAGAGTCCGACGGTCTCTCTCAGTCAACTTCGACTTTCGGCTGGACCTGTGCTTTGCTGCGGACGTTTTTCCTTCTCTTTCAAGCGCAGTCATTACTTTGGAGACAGTACCTCTTGACACGTCAAGCATTTGGGCACTTTCTGTTACACTAGTGCCTGGCATATGAGCACCAACAATTTGGCCTTTTTGAAAATCCGAAAGGTCTGCCATTGGTATCAGGTTCTCATCAATGTTCTTACAATTCGGCAAAACAAACAGTTAATTTACATACACATATCACTTAACACAAATAACCAACTACAAAACATTAACATATGTCACGGTTTGCATGTTTATTACATGTTCGAAGATTATGATGCCAAGACGTTAGGTGTTTCCATTATTTTGTCCAACCCCTATATATATATACATACACACGTGGTCAAAATTGTTGGTACCCCTCGTTTAATGATAAATAAAAAAATCTATGAAAATGAACAAATGAAAATCAGACATTGCTTTTCAACCCTGCTTCCACAGAATTGTTTAAAACATTAAACTCAATAAATAGGCCTGGACAGAAATAATGGTACCCCTGAAAATAATGTGACAAAAGGGACATGTTAAATCAAGGTGTGTCCACTAATTAGCATCACAGGTGTCTATAATCTGGTAATCAGTCAGTAGGCCAGCATATAGGGCTTCAGATACTCAGTGTGTTGTTGTTTGGTGACCTGGAGTGTACCACACTCAACATGGACCAGAGGAAGCAAAGGAAAGAGTTGTTTTAGGAGATTAGAAAGAAAATTATAGACAAACATGTGAAAGGTAAAGATTGCAAAACCATCTCCAAGCAGCTTGATGTTTCTGTGACTAGAATGACACATTACTCAGAAATGTAAGATCCATGTGACTGTAGCCAACCTCCCTGGACATGCTCGCCCGAGGACAATTGATGACAAATCAAAGAGACGGATAATATGAATGTGTTCTGTGTTCATTAAATGATAACTATTTCAGCATTGATGCCAATTTATTTTCTTAACCTAAACCACATTTCGAAGGGTTTCAGCTTTCAAAAGCGTAATTTATACAGCCAATGGATGAATTTAACGTCAGGTTATAAGCTTTTATTTACATAACATGGATAAGTGACACAACTTCTCTCAGGGAGTGTACAGGTGTCACAGTCCAGAACATACATAGTAAAGGATTAATACCCCTGGCTGTGATGCCTCCCCACTATACAATCCACCAGACATAAAGTGCATGTGCTCATATTGCTATGTCATTACAACATTGATCTGAGATATAGTTGCTGATAGATATGTAGGAAGGGAATCACAACCCATAAATTCAATATAAGATAAACGCATTAGCCAATTGGTGTTAAAATCACATACCCATAATACCAAATTGCACCATAAATGTGCCAGGTGATCACACAGAGAAGTAAAAATGAAGACCCCAATGCAGCGTTTCACTGGTATAGCATGGTGGCACCAGCTTCCTCAGGGGGATGTTCCTGCATTGGTGTTCAATTTGGAAATGCTTTAAATAGGGTCTCTTGGTCAAATTAGTCAGTTCCTCCACCTATCTGCATCATTGCCTGCAGCTGTCGCCAATCTCCGCCGACCAGAAATGATGTACCAGCTGCCCGTGAGTAGTGCGCATGCGTGGGAGCCGTGATGCGTCACCAAGGCTCCCGTGCATATGCACCTCAAATTTCAGGCGCCAGTCACATCATAGCGGGCCAGGACAACGAAGGCGTTGGTGGGGACCGCATTAGACCAGGCTAAATCCCTCAAAACAAATGCTGAACCACCAATGCAGTGTGCAAAGAAGAATAGAGAAAGATGGCAGATACAAAGTATAAAAAACAACATACAGAATCCCCATAATGTATCAAAAAGGCACAGCCAAAGGCAACTCATACAAATAACAGTGATTATCCTCTCCTTCATTCAGAGGAATGGATCCATAGATCAAACAAAAACAGTTCCAGGCTTGCTTTTTTTACTTTTTAACATTTTTTATTCTCTTCTTCCAAGAGACCCAAATTTGACTGAGGTTGAAATTGCAAGACAACAGGTTGAGAGACAAATTGGAAGATTTCTGTAATGTGCAAATTAAAAATAATTAAAAACTTTCTCCAAAACAGAGAAAAGAGAAAAGATGCAGAATTCACATGTGGGTGCAAAAATTGAAAAATAACAGATGATCAGCAGCTTATAAAAATGATCTAAAGGTCAAAGACTTATTGAGACCCGATGGAGTCATAGTATCAAGGATGACAATCCATTTGGCCTCTATTTGTTGCAAAGTTTTTTTTCAGATTGCAACCCCTGACACCAGCCCTCACCATGTCAATTCCCCTGGTGGATTGCAGTTATGATACTGCTGAAAATGGCGTGGTATGGTCTTTAAAAGTGATGTGTCCTTTACCATGCTGGCCGCCTCAGTGTCCCTCACATGCTCCCTCACCCTCCTCCTTAGTTCTCTAGAAGTTAGACCCACGCATACCAGTTGGCAATCGCACGTTGCCTAATACACAACGTGCGTCGACACACAGGTTATATGTTGTCTGATGTCAAATTGTCTGTTACCATTGGAGGAGGTGAAGGACATTATTGAAAGCCACACAGTCGCCACATGGGAAACATCCATGGACAGGGCCGGATGAACCGAAGGGATTCTTTAATGGAGGCACATAGTGGCTATGAAGAAGCCAATCTCTCAAACTTTTTGCTCTTTTGCGGGCCATTAGTGGTCGTTCAGGGATACACTGGGATAAAATGGAATCACTTCTTAATACGGACCAGTGTCATCTTAAAATGGACTGCATGGTCCACCATTCATGATTAAAAGTCCCGATGAATCTGATATTTGAGACCATTTTATCTGTTTTTGCATTGTATCTCAGTAATTTATCCCTGGAGGTGTTTTTAGCCCTCCGGTACTCAGCCTTTATCCCTCTGTTGCTGTATCCCCTATCGCTGAACTGCTGCTTAAGATCTAAGACCTGCTGCTCAAAACCAGAGTCGGACGAACATATTTGCATCATTCTCAGAAACTGGCTCGAATTGTTGTAGGGTGATGACCTGATTCGGCGTGCAACAAGGCATTTACAGATGTACCTTTATGATAAACATCAGTTTGTATGCCACCCCTCTCATCAATGGAGATTTCAATGTCAAGAAAATCGATTGTCGTCTTGCTCATTTTGTGTGTCAGCTTGATGTTATATGAATTCTTATTCAGCTGACACACAAAGGAATTCAACTGCTCCACTGTGCCCTGCCATATGATAAGGACGTCATCGATGTAACATAGCTAGCATTGTGCCTGGGCGCAGCCAGACACGTCCCGAACGCCAAAGATGTTCCGTTCCCAGTAACCCAGGAAAAGATTGGCGGGTGCGCAGGCCGCACCCATCGCAGTGCCCCGCCTTTACAGGTAAAAGACGTCCTTAAACACAAAGAAATTATGTGTTGGGGCGAAGTGGAGCAGCTCGCATATGAGATCAGCCATTGCTCCACCCAGGCAAAGTGGAGCAGCTCGAGTATGAGATCACCCATTGCGCCACCCGGGCAAAGTGGAGCAGCTCAAGTATGAGAAAGTTTTAAATTATTTTTAGTTTGCACATTACAGAAATCTACCAATTTGTCTCTCAGCCTGTTGTGTTACAATTTGGATCTCTTGGCAGAAAGAAGAAAAAAAAAACGTTAAAAAAGGAAAAAAGCAAGCCTCACCCCGCCAGTAACTGCTATGATGTGACTGGCGCCGGAAATTTGAGGCGCGCATGTGTGGTAGCCATGGTGACGCGTCCTGGCTCCCGCACATGTGCAGTACTCACCAGCGGCTGATATGTAATTTCTGGTTGGCGGAGATTGCCGACAGCTACAGGCGATGATGCAGATAGGTGGAGGGACTGGCTAATTTGACCAAGAGGCCCTATTTAAAGCATTTCCAAACTGAACACCAATGCAGAAACATCCCCCTGAGGAAGCTGGTGCAACCATGCTATACCAGTGAAACACTGCATTGGGGTCTTCGTTTTTCCTTCTCTGTATGATCACCTGGCCCATTTATGGTGCATTTTGGTATTATGGGTATGTGATTTTAACACCAATTAGCTAATGCTTTTAACTTATATTGAATTTATCGGTTGTAGTTCCCTTCCTACATATCTATCAGCAACTATATCTCAGATCAATGTTGTAATGACATAGCAATATGAGCACATGCACTTTATGTCTGGTGGATTGTATAGTGTGGAGGCATCACAACCAGGTCCAGGGGTATTAACCCTTTACTATGTATGTTCTGGACTGTGACACCTGTATACTTAGCATTAGGCCTTGTGTGTACTTTTGTAACAATTTCCTTTTAAATGCCTTATATATTTAGTGGGATTCAAGTTATCACTTTCTCTTGATAAATTTTATCTACTGTCCATGTATTTTTACACGTGTTGTCCATAATAAATTGTACTTTTTGCATTATATTCCGGTTCCTAATTGTACAGATTTTTGGAGTATTTAAAGGGAACCTGACCCCTAAAAATGACCTCCCAGCCTATTAATGCCTGTCCCTGCACCCTGAGTATGCTAATCTAGCAATCCTTTTCTGTAAACATAGTGTAATTGTGAAGTTTAGAAAAGTGCATTTATTACCTCCGGATCTGGAGCTTCTTAGATTTTGAGAAGACACACAGGGTGTTCCTGAGGCTTCTCTCCAACATCTATACTGTAATTATTCACGCCCTCATGGGCGTGATAATCCTTACTGATCATCATCTCCGCCTCCATCGGCGCAGAATAGCCGGTATGACGCGATTCGCGTCATTTCCGGCTCTCATGACGTCGTACACCCATGTACACCTCGCGATGCGCATTGCGCATGCGCGAGGTTACTTTACGGCTGCTCATCACGGCAGCTTCCCCATGGAGGGGGAGATGATCATCAATAAGGATTATCACGCCCATCAGGGCGTGAATAATTACATTACAGTATAGGTGTTGGAGAGAAGCCACAGGAATGCCCTGAGTGACTTCTCAAAATCTCAGAAGCCCCAGATCCGGAGGTAATAAAAGCACTTTTCTAAACTTCACAACTACACTATTTTTACAGAAAAGGATAGCTAGATTAGCATACTCAGGGTGCAGGGACAGGTATTAATAGGCTAGGGGGTCATTTTTAGAGGTCAGGTTCCCTTTAACTGCAGCATAGGACTCACTCATGTAAATTATTATGTGGGAGGTTTCCTTACACTTCTGTAAGCCAATTTGGGCTTTGTTTATATAAAAAATTGAACTATATGGCAAGGCACATCAGCTCTATGTTCACAGACAGAAAAATAAAGCATATCAAGAAAATAACACTGTCCCTACTGTGAAACATGGAGGAAGCTCTGTTATGTTCTGGGGCTGCTTTGCTGCATCTGGTGTGGGGTATCTTAAATCTGTGCAGGATACAATGAAATATCAAGACTATCAAGGAATTCTAGAGAAAAAATGTGCTGACCAGTGTCAGAAAGCTTGGTCTCAGATGCAGGTCATAGGTCTTGTAACAGGATAATCACCCAAAACACGGAGCTAAAAACACCCAAGCATGGCTAAGAGGAAAACATTGGACTGTTCTGAAGTGGCCTTCTATGAGCCCTGACCTAAATCCCATGGAGCATCTTTGGAAAGAGCTGAAACATGCGTCTGGAAAAGGCAACCTTCAATCACGAGACAACTGGAGCAGTTTGCTTTTGAGGAGTCGCCAAAATACCTGTCGAGAGGTGCAGAAGTCTCATTGACAGTTACAGGAATCGTTTCATTGCAGATTATCTCAAAAGGTTGTGCAACAAAAAAAGTAAGTTAAGGGACCATCATTTCTGTCCAGACAAATTTCATAAGATTATTATTTTTTTTAAATTCTGTGAAAGCAGGGATGAAAAACAATGTCTGACTTTCATTGGTTCACTTTCATATATGTTTTATTTATTATTCCCTTTGTCAGATTCAAGTTATTTCTGTTACCATTGTGGGTTTTTCTTTCATTAAACGAGGGGTACCAACAATTTTGACCACATGTATACAGTGCCTTGTGAAAGTATACGGCGTCCTTGAACTTTTCAATCATTTGCCACACATCAGCCTTCAAACATAAAGATATAAATTTTAATTTTTTTGTGAAGAATCAACAACAAGTGGGCCACAATTGTGAAGTGGAACAAAATTTCTTGAATATTTTAAACTTTTTTAAAAAATAAACAAAAACTGAAAAGTGGGGCATTTTTTTATTTTTTTTTAAATTAGATACATTTTTATTAAACTAAAAAAAGGGTTTTGAAACATTACATCTTATATCCTGTAACATACATTCTGGACATTTATAATTTCCCAAAAAAGCAATGCAGCAACCCACAGACAGCATTGATTGTATCTACTTTTCTCAAAATATTTAACATCAATAATAGCATTTATATTTGAGATCTCAATAGACAATAATTACCTGGGTCGGACCAAAAAGAAATAAATCAAGAAAGGATAGTTTAACTAATCATATATTTATCATCTTCTTTCACATTATCCTTTTTACGTCAACCTCCGCCATAACTCCCAAATTGTTTCAAACATTTTTTTAGCATTCCTCCTCTGATATACACTTTCTTCTATGCGTATTATATAGTCTACTTGTTGCAAGTATTCTACCCTAGAGGGCGGCTCAGCTCTGATCCAGCTTCTAGCAGTTTCCTGGCCGCAAATAACAATCTGGCCAACGCAATCTTTTGCGAGTTTGTCACCCCAATTTCTTCCACATACCCTAACACACATACTATTGGTGTTTTAGGTACCACACATTCATACGGTCCTTCAATTGGAGCCAGCACCACTATCCAAAAAGCCTGTAACCTCTGACATTCCCACATCATATGCAACACTCCTGCATTCTCGTGCATACATCTCAGACACTCGAATGTGCTTCTCACACCAATTTCATACAAAAATTTTGGGGATCTGCCTACTGTATGGATAAGATATAGCTGCCACAACCTATCCGGCTCACTCAAAGACAATTTCGGACCATATTCCAATATAGATTCCCATACTTCGTCATCCATCACCCCCAGTTCTTCCTCCCATTTGACTCTTGCCTGAATAGGGTGTCGCAACAAGAAAGTATGTAAGAGATCTTTATACACATTGGAAATCACCCCCTGAGTATTCTTCTCCGCACATATATAATCCAGAACAATATCTTTCTGCACCCCAAGATCACCCACCTTTATCTGGCGCCAATAGGCATGTTGAATCCTGAGGTACAGAAAACTGTCCGACCCCGGAATCTGAAATTCTTCCCTTAGGGAATCAAACGACTTCAATGCCTGATTCACCAAGATTTGCGATACATATTCTATTCCCTTACGTAACCATGTCTTCTGTTCCCCCAATTTGTAGAATTCGCCCAAGTTTGCATTCATCCAGATAGGGGTATATACTGTCACTTCAGAAACCTCTCTCAGTTTTTTAATCTTAGACCATATCCTATGTACCAGACACAATGTGGGGAACCTCCTACCTAGTCGACCAAAGTCCCCTGCCTCTAAGCCCTGTACCAAGTGGGCCCTTCGTATCATAAATTCCAATATTGCCTTTGTAGAACTCACTCCTTCCTTTGATGCCCATCCTCTAATGTGCTGACCCTAGGACACCAGGAAATAAATCCATGGATTTGGCAGAGCAAGTACCCCCTCTTCTTTCGCCAAAAGACGTTTTTTAACAGAAGAACACCAGGAGGGTACACATTACCCTTGCTAATGTGAGCAGCCTACGTAGACTAAACATGCTACCATGGCTTGAAGGAAGGGTTAACGAATATGATAACAAATAACTTTGCAGTGACAGGGAAAAAAGCCACATAGTCAAATGCATTGATGATGTGACTCACTAAGATTTCCTTACCTTCCACATTGATTTTACTGACAAGCTCTGGAGGCAGGTGCGGTTCCACAAGCTGCAGCCTGTTATTGGAAAACAGCATGGCCATTAAATGTAAGCAAGACATTTCCAAATAAAATCCTTACAATATTTTATTTGGGAAGAAACTGCTATAAGTGACTGGCTATTAGCGAAACAAACTCTGATATACTGGCCAATACATAGAACACTACTTTATGGAAAGAGGATTCAGACTTATCCTGCCTATTAGTTATTTAAACCTTTTGTAGGGAGTCTGTCACTAGCTATTTGTTACGCCATTTGCCAGCTGCATGATGTAAGGACAAATACCCTGATTCTAGCAACAGGTCACTTACTGGGCTGATTGATGCAGTTTTCATAAAATCACTGTTTTATCTGCTGCGGATCTACCAGTTCTCTAAATGCTGAGCTCCGTATAACCTTGCCCACACCACTGATTGGCAAGTTTCCATGTACACTGTGCATAAGCAGAAATCTGTCAATCAGTGATGGGAATGGGTTAATACAGAGTTAATGAAAATAAAATTTACAGAACAACACACAATTTCCTTAATTTTAAGGTCATAGTTTTGTCCTATGTGAAAATATTCTGACATGTGTAAAATAACAGTATTTTAACCTCTTTACGACCAATGACGAGTATACTCGTCATGAAAAGCTGTCAGTTCCCGCATCATGACGAGTATACTCGTCATGGCTTTGAACTGTCACTGCTTCTAAACAAACAGTGACAGCTCAATTCTAAAAGCTGTCAGTGACAGCTGAGGGTCAGGGGCAGAGGTGTGGGGACCCTTTTTAGGGGTCCCCACACTCAGAGCGATGTGATCGGTCAGTCAATCTGACCGACCGATCACATCAAGATGGCGCAGGAAAGTGCTGAATGTCAGCACTTCCCTGAGCGATCGCTGCAGGAGCCGGGCTGTCAGCTGTGCCCGGCTCCTGCATACATCCCCTGCCTGTGTCCTCTGCCCCTCCACCTATGTGCCCACTGCTCCTGGCCCCCTCTCCTGCCTCCCGGTCTCCTCCATTGTCTCCCCGCTGTGTCCGCATCCAGCCCAGCCCCCCCCCCCCATTCCCCCGCTCATTACCCCTGCCCCCTGCTGTTCCCCCCCCCTCCCCGCTCATTACCCCTGCCCCCTGCTGTTCCCCCCCCCCCCTCTCATCTCCCCCGTACCCTGCTGTGTCCGCCGTCCGCCTCCCCCCCCTGTTCCCCGCTATCTCCGGCCCCCCGCCACAGTACCGGGGCCCTCCAGCAGCTGGAGAAGGGGGGGTGCTGTCGCTCCACAGCACCGCCGCCCTCCAGCAGCGTTGCACAGCTTCTCACCTGCAGTGCAGCAGCTGCAGGCGCCGGGCACGCAGGAGGACGGTGTGCGGTGTCGGCGCCGCCCCCTTCTCCACTGCCGCTCCCCGGCCTGCCTGCAGCTGGG
Source organism: Allobates femoralis (assembly GCA_033576535.1). NCBI lineage: Eukaryota > Metazoa > Chordata > Amphibia > Anura > Aromobatidae > Allobates > Allobates femoralis. Next base: position 446,716,626 of record JARQOC010000002.1, read on the forward strand.
ACGGTGCGGTCCTGGTTAAGACCCCTGCATGATCCCCCTTCAGGGGGGATCCCTGATCCCTGATCCACCTGGAGGGGGACCCCTATTCCCCCATCTCCCTGGAGGGGGATCCCTGATCCCCCATTCCCCTGGAGGGGGATCCCTGATCCCCCATCCCCCTGCAGGGGGATCCCTGATCCCCCATCCCCCTGCAGGGGGATCCCTGATCCCCCATCCCCCTGCAGGGGGATCCCTGATCCCCCATCCCCCTGCAGGGGGATCCCTGATCCCCCTTCATGGGCATCCCTGATCCCCCATCCCCTTGCATGGGGATCCCCCATCCCCCTGCATGGGGATCCCTGATCCCCATCCCCCTGCAGGTGGATCCCTGATCTCCCATCCCCCTGCAGGGGGATCCCTGATCTCCCATCCCCCTGCAGGGGGATCCCTGATCCCCTGCATGGGGATCCCTGATCCCCCATCCCCCTGCATGGGGATCGAACTTCAGAAAGAGATCTGACAGCTCAGGTGCAGTGATCCAGTAGATCACTGTGCCCAAGTTGTCAGATCGCTTTCTACATCTTGATCCCCATGAAGGGGGATTCCCCTCTATGGGGATTGAGCTGCAGAAAGCAATCTGTCAGCTCGGGTGCAGTGATCCAGTGGATCACTGAAACCAAGCTGTCAGATTGTTTTCTGCAGCTTGCTCTTCATGCAGGGGAATCCCCTTGCATGGGGATTGAGCTGCAGAAAGCAATCTGACAGTTTGGGCGCAGTGGTCCAAACTGTGCAGTGATCCACTGCACAGTGATCCGGGCTTTCAGACCACTGCACCCAAGCTGTCAGATCGCTTTCTGAAGCTTGCTCTCCATGCAGGGGATTCCCCTTGCATGGGGATCGAACTGCAGAAAGCAATCTTGCAGCCCCGGCGCTGCACCCGGGCTGCCAGATCGCTGCTCTGCAGTCCGATCCTCCTGCATAGGGATCAAGCTGCAGAAAGCAGTCTCGCAGCCCCAGCGCTGCACCTGAACTGCCAGATCGCTGCTCTGCAGTCCGATCTGTCTGCATGCAGATTGAGCTGCAGAAAGCGATCTCACAGCCCCGGTGCAGTGATCAACATAGTGGATCACTGCACCCGGGCTGTCAGATCGCTACTTTGCAGTCCGATCCTCCTGCATGGCGATCGTGGGACCTTCGTTGTGGACTACGTCGGACGCGATCGAGCGTCGTGGGACCTTCGTTGTGGACTACGTCGGATCTTTTTATAATAAAGATGGAGTCTGAATTTTGTTTGTGTTTTTTTTTCAAAATAAAAATATTTTTCTCTGTGTGTATTTATTGACTACTTACCAGAGATTCCTAATGGCGGGTCTAACATTGGCCCAATATTATGAATCTCGGGCTTAGTGCCAGCTGCCAATAAAAAGCTGGCATTAACCCCTTTATTACCCAGTTTGCCACCGGCACCAGGGCAACTGGAAGAGCATGGGTACAGCGCCAGAAAATGGCGCTTCAATGAATGCGCCATTTTCTGGAGCGGCTGCGGGCTGCAATTCGCAGCATGGGGGGCCCAGAACGCTTGGGCCTTTCCATGCTGCGGATTCCAGCCCCCAGCTGCCTAGTTGTACCTGGCTGGGCCAAAAATATGGCGGAGCCCTACGTCATTTTTTTTTCTAGAATTAGTTCTAGAAATAAAAAAAAATGGGCTTCGCTGTATTTTTGGTTGCAGCCAGGTACAACGAGGCAGCTGGGGGTTGCTGGCAGTCTGTAGCTGCCAAGTTGTACCTGGCTGGACCAAAAATATGGCGGAGCCCTACGTCTTTTTTTTCTAGAATTAGTTCTAGAAATAAAAAAAAATGGGCTTCGCTGTATTTTTGGTTGCAGCCAGGTACAACGAGGCAGCTGGGGGTTGCTGGCAGTCTGTAGCTGCCAAGTTGTACCTGGCTGGACCAAAAATATGGCGGAGCCCCACATCATTTTTTTTTTCTAGAATTAGTTCTAGAAATAAAATAAAGCCTTCGCTGTATTTGTAGCCAGCCATGTACAACTTGGTAGCTGGCTGACTGGAATCCTCAGCGTGGAGAGACTCAAATGTTGTGGGTCCCCCACGCTGCAAATTTCAACCCACAGCCACCCAAGAAAATAGCGCATTCATTAGAGGCGGCATTTTCTGGTGCTGTACCCCAACTCTACCAGTTGCCCTTGTGCTGGTGGCACACAGGTTCTCCATATGCGACATGGTGTCCGCTAACAATTTCAATAGAAAATTAGCTCCAATTGTTAGCGGAAACCATGTCGGGTATGGAGAGCCCCTCCCTGTGTGCCTGAACATTGGAGCTCCCCCACAAGTGACCCCATTTTGGAAACTAGACCCCCGAAGGAACATATCTAGATGCATAGTGATCACTTTGAACTCTCAGATGCTTCACAAATTCATCCATAAAAATGAAAAAAGCACGTTTTTTTTCCACAAAAAGTTTCTTTTTTCATTTTTACGGATCAATTTGTGAAGCACCTGTGGGTTCAAAGTGCTCACTATGCATCTAGATACGTTCCTTGGGTGGTCTAGTTTCCAAAATGGGGTCACTTGTGGGGGAGCTCCAATGTTTAGGCACATAGGGGCTCTTCATATCCTACAAGGTGTCCGCTAACAATTCCAATTGTTAGTGGACACCATGTTGCGTATGGAGAGCCCCTATGTGCCTAAACATTGGAGCTCCCCCACAAGTGACCCCATTTTGGAAACTAGACCACCCAAGGAATGTATCTAGATGCATAGTGAGCACTTTAAACCCCCATATGCTTCAGAAATTCATCCGTAAAAATGAAAAAGCACTTTTTTTTTCCAAAAAAATTTATTTTTTCATTATTATGGATCAATTTGTGAAGCATCTGGGGGTTCAAAGTGCTCACTATGAATCTAGATATGTTCCTTTGGGGGTCTAGTTTCCAAAATGGGGTCACTTGTGGGGGAGCTCCAATGTGGAGACACACAGGGACCCTCCAAACGCGACATGGTGTCAGCTAACAATTTGAGCTCATTTTCCATTCAAATTGTTAGCGGACACCATGTCGCGTTTGGAGGGCCCCGGTGTGTCTCCACATTGGAGCTTCCCCACAAGTGACCCCATTTCGGAAACTAGACCCCCTAAGGAACATATCTAAATGCATAGTGAGCACTTTGAACTCCCAGATGCTTCACAAATTCATCAATAAAAATGAAAAAGCACTTTTTTTTTCCACACAAATTTTCTTTTTTCATTTTTACAGATCAATTTGTGAAGCATATGGGGGTAGAAAGTGCTCACTATGCATCTAGATATGTTCCTTTGGGGGTGTAGTTTCCAAAATGGGGTCACTTGTGGGGGAGCTCCAATGTGGAGACACACGGGGACCCTCCATACGCGACATGGTGTCCGCTAACAATTTGAATGGAAAATGAGCTCAATTTGTTAGCGGACACCATGTCGCGTTTGGAGGGTCCCTGTGTGTCTCCACATTGGAGCTCCCCCACAAGTGACCCTATTTTGGAAACTAGACCCCCAAAGGAACATATCTAGGTACATAGTGAGCACTTTGAACCCCCAGATGCTTCACAAATTGATCCGTAATAATGAAAAAATAATTTTTTAGTGGAAAAAAAAGTGCTTTTTCATTTTTACGGATGAATTTCTGAAGCATATGGGGGTTCAAAGTGCTCACTATGCATCTAGATACGTTCCTTTGGGGGTCTAGTTTCCAAAATGGGGTCACTTGTGGGGGAGCTCCAATGTGGAGATACACAGGGACCCTCCAAACGCGACATGGTGTCCGCTAACAATTTGAGCTCATTTTCCATTCAAATTGTTAGCGGACACCATGTCGCGTTTGGAGGGTCCCTGTGTGTCTCCACATTGGAGCTCCCCCACAAATGACCCCATTTTGGAAACTAGACCCCCTAAGGAAGGTATCTAGATGCATAGTGAGCACTTTGAACCCCCAGATGCTTCACAAATTCATTCATAAAAATTAAAAAAACACTTTTTTTTCACAACAAAATTCTTTTTGCCCACATTTTTTCAGTTTCACATGGGCAAAGGGATAAAATACATCCCAAAATTTGTTGGGCAATTTCTCCTGAGTACACCGATACCTTATATGTGGTCATAAACCACTGTTTGGGCGCACGGCAGGGCTCAGAAGTGAAGGAGCGCCATTTCACTTTTTGAACGGAAAATTGGCTCTAAAATTCAAATTGCGCTCCCTCCCTTCTGAGCCCTGCCGTACGCCCAAACAGTGTTTTATGACCACATATGAGGCATTGGTGTACTCAGGAGAAATTGCCCAACAAATTTTAGGATGCATTTTATCCTGTTACCCATGTGAAAATGAAAAAATTGAGGCTAAAAGAACTTTTTTGTTACAAAAATTAAAATGTCCATTTTTTCCTTCAACTTTATTTTAGTTCCTGTGAAGCACCTGAAGGGTTAATAATCTTCTTGAATATCGTTTTGAGTAGCTTGAGGGGTGCAGTTTTTGGAATGGTGTCACTTTTGGGTGTTTTCTGTCATGTACACCCCTCAAAGGGACTTCAAATGTGATGTGGTCACTAAAAAATTGGTTTTGTAAATTTTGCTGGAAAAAATGAATAATTGCTGATGAACTTTGAACCCTTATAACGTCCTACCAAATTTTTTTTTTTCTTCCAAAATTGTGCTGATGTGAAGTAGACATGTGGGTCATGTTATTTATTAACTATTTTGTGGCACATAACTCTCTGGTTTAGCAGAATAAAAATTAAAAATTTGAAAATTGCTAAATTTTCAAAATTTTTGCCAAATTTTTTATTTTTTCACAAATAAACGCAAAAATTATCGACCTAAATTTAATAGTAACATGAAGCCCAATATTTCATGAAAAAACAATCTCAGAATCGCTAGGATCCGTTGAAGCGTTCCAGAGATATTACCTCATAAAGGGAGAGTGGTCAGAATTACAAAAAATGGTCCGGTCATTAAGCTGCAAAGTGACTCGGTCCTTAAGGGGTTAAGCTTATTTCATAAATTCAATTTATCCTAAAGCACAGAATAAAAATTAAAAGGAGATAACTGAAAAAGAACACTGATCAAAATTAGAGACCACTTTTAGATAACTGCAAGTCATTGGTGTTAATGTGGCACCTGGTGCTAATTTCCTTAATTATCTGACAAACCCTATTTACCTGCCAACCTAACTTTCCAGCTTGCACACACTTTGCAAAAATGGTGCTCTGTTCCAAAGTGATGAAAATCCTCTGGCAGTAGGTTGTCCAGCTGAAGGCCAAAGTGGTCACCCTAATAGCAACAGAGGTTGGTCGTTCCAGGTCTGTGATTTCTAGAATATTGCATCTTTTTTTTTTTTATCAGATACATTTTTATTAAACAAATGACCTGTCATACAGAAAAAGGAACAGAATATACATTTTGTTATTAGAATATTGCATCTTTACAACATCACAAACTCTTAAGTTCCCCAAGAAGGCTGGTCGCCCTCGAAAGACAAATGCGAGAGGAGACAGGATAATGCGGAGGATCTCCATGGGTAATCATTTAAGCACTGCAGCTGCAATAGCTCACAACTCAGCACACAACAGGGTAAAGATCTGTGTCGTAATACAGTTTCACGTATTTGGACTGAAATTCCACTCTGCCATGACCAAACCTTTCATTAGCAGAAAGCATTAATTGGCTAGATTCATCTTTAGTGAGGAGCATGTTGTGTGGACAAAGGAGAAGTGGTCCACACTGTTCATTATAGGGATGAAAGCAAGTTTAATTTATTTGGGTCTGATGGGAAGCAATATTTGTCCACAAACTGAGGAAACATTGCACCCAAAGTGAGTATAGAAGTCAATGAAAGGTGGTGGAAGTAGTGTCATGGTTTGGGGAACGTGTTCTGCTGCAGTGGTTGGACTGCTCATACCGCAAGATGGCTGAGTGAATGCAAGTATCACAACCTTCTTCAACAACATATGGTTCCTTACTTTCGTTAGCACTCAATCAGCCAGCAATTTTCATGCAGGACAATACCCTGTGTCACATAGCAAAACGGGTATAGCAGATCCTTGACACAGAAAACATTGAAACAATGAAATATCCAACCTAGAGTCCTGATCTAAACCCAATAGAAAACCTCTGGAAAATCCTTGGTGACAAAGTTATGGCCAAGAAACCCAAAACAGTCACAGAACTGTGGAAGAGACTGGAAGAAAAGTGGACCAAAATCACACCAGAGCAGTGTGAGAGACTAGTGATGTCCTGTGGCCGCAGATGTGCTGAAGTCATTCAAAGCAAAGACCTGTATACTTCCTACTGATTGGTGACTGTTGTAACCTTCACAAAATGTAGTTTTAATCTTTCTCTGTCCTACAGTCATTGCTGTTCTCCAATTAAGATCATTATGTTTTGTGTAAAATAAAGGTTTTAAGTTGATAAACTTAAGTTATTTTGGAAAACACTGTTCTAGTGGCATGGTGTACCTCTTACACAAAAACCTTCAATTGTTCATCAATGTAGATTACATTCTGTCTGAAAAAATCAAGTGATCATACAGTGTTCTATAATTTTGCTCACCATTATACATGACAGAAGGTTTACTAGCCCTCTAGTAGTAATCTCCTGCTTATAAAACAGTTGTTTTATCAAACGGACACAAAATATACCAATACATGGCACATTGCTTGAATCATGGTTTTTGCTCCTACATCATGCTGCTCTCAGATTAGGTGATGTAAAAAATGGGAAAAATGTTTTGACAGATTCCCATTAATACAATTTTCCAAAAAAGAAACTACTCACTTCTTAACAACAAACTTGATTTTGGCACTGCCTCGCACAATCCTCTCTAGCCGAGGGATTCCAAACCATGTGGGCTCCGAAATGGAATTCCTTCTGGTAATCCTTCCACATAGAGAAACTCTGGATTAGATTCAAACACTGAATAAGGGACTTTTACTTCTTCTGAGAGTCCCAATGCTTGTGCTGAAATATGAGAAAAGGAGAAAATGTAAGCATCTATATATCTATAAAGCAACCAATAGTTATCCTTAAATGATACCCTCACACATTACTAGGTCAAAAGCATGGGCTGCTCATCTACACTTTAATGTTGATTAGCTTACCCCATTACAATAGAAAACCCAAATCCAGCCAAAGTAACCTTCTGACATTACGTATCAAAAACATGTGAGAAGGTCACATGAATGATGTTTTACCTTGGACCACTACTACTCTATAAAGTACTTAAGTAGATTGTCTGACAGGGTATAATCACTGACTCTAACCTCTGTCGCTCCAACACAGGCCATTGTAGAGGCCTCTGCTAGGACAGGAAGCAATGGCGTCCCATTCTTTGTGGTCACTTGATACCTATGGTTGGCTGCAGTGGTCAGGTCTCTTGACCTTTGCAGGTAATTACAAGCCCAAGGTGACTCAAGAAAGGGACACGATTGCTTCCTGTCCAAATAAAGACTTCTGGAGTGGCTTGCACTTGAATGACAGGTATTAAGGAGTATATTTCCTTTTTTAAAATTATTTTAAACCATTTCCTGTCTCATGAGATTATTTTTGAGAGATGACTAAGAATCTGAAAATAAATGATCCTAAACTAATGCTTAAAACACTGAAATAAATTTATGAATATATTTGTTCCAGTTTCTGGTATAAATATACTTAAAAATATGGCATCCATGCTGAACTTAAGGGACTATTTTCTTGTTACTAAATTGTTTTAGTTACTTAAACACCATGAAAATAAGCAAGTTTACAAATGACTTGCTTTTCTTATTCATCTGTCATTCTATTACTGGGAAAGCATTTACTCTACATAGTGTACAGTTTGTTTCTAAGGAGCTCAGACATTGGTACCTTTCCAGACCCTGACATATTATGCCCAATAGGTACATTCCAGGAGAGGAGTTAACTCCTAATATCCCAGCTACTTCTCTCCAACCCATTGATTTCTATAAGGAAGTAACATGCTCATCTTCATCCCCCAACTGACAAACTGCTATTATAAATTTAGCAAAATCACCTGCCAGTAGCATCGGCTTCTCACAGAGCAGCTCTAATTACAGAGCTGAGCTATTTGCTTGTTCAAATACTTTATTATGTGTATGTGTGACTAAAGTGATAGCAGTGTATCTGAGATTCGCATCGCAATGCCTGGACCAGCCATGAAGCAGAAATACATGAAGCTCTCAAGCCCAGGTCATGAAAGCCACAGCCAGTCCAGGCATTTTAATGTGATCCTCGTGCAAGTCATACAATAGTGTGACTTCAGCCTATATAAGCTGTCATTAGTGGACTGCCCTGCCAGAAGCCAGGAAGTGATTGAGACAGTAAGGCTGCATACTCACGATCAGTATATGCAGCGTTTTGCCATTGCATCCAAAACGCTGCATAGTACAGTATAAGCATAGTGGATGGGATTTCAAGAAATCCCATCCTCACTATGCTTAACACGACCGCAGCGATCTGACAACTGCAGTGTGGGTTGCTGACATTCCGCTCCTCTACAGCATGTTAATTTCATGCTGCGGAGTCAGAAACGGCTCCCATCGGGTGACTGCAGGGAGAAGCCGCCCTGCACCCGCCGCACATGGTGAGTACAGGGCGGCTGCGGTCTCCCTGCGGGCACCCGCAGCTTCACTCAGATCCGGAGGAGCTGCGTCCAACACGCAGCTCCTCTGGACCGTGAGCATAGCTCTGACATGCTCAAGAGTCAACTTCAGAATAATCCTTTAAAATCAAACTTTCTTGTATTAGGGCGCTTTCACATTGGCGTTTGGTAGCGCAGCGGCAATCTGCGTAATCAATTTTTTTGATCTGCATGCGGTCTGCGGACCTATATTTAACATTGCGTATGCATGGACATGCGTAAGCATCAGTTTGTATGCATATGCGTTTGTTCGAGGTGTTCTGAGCCGCCCGACGAACGCAACATGTTCTAATTTGTGAGGTTCCGAAAATACGCAGACGCGCGTATGTGGAGGATTGCGGACGAAACACGCATTACTGTCTATGTTGTGACCCCGGCAAAGGCGAACCCCTAGTGTGTTATCACAATGTGTACGCAAGGACATGCGGATGGATGCATTCGGTGCGCTTTCATACTTCGCACTGCGCATGACCAGGAACTGATATCAGGCCCTCCCAATTCTACTCCTACTTCCCACCTTGATAAAAAGGGGGTGTGGAAATAGCAAGTGCATGTCTGAGGAGGTCAAAACCCTGGATGACAACCTGGAAGCTGGCTAGCAAGACCCTGGATGTAAGTATAGTTGCTTTACAAATGTCTATTTCTCGCTCTCTGTTGGTGTCTCTGTCTCTCTCTCTCTCGGTGTCTCTCTCTCTGTGTCTCTCTGTCTGTCTCTCTCTCTCGGTGTGTCTCTCTCTCTCTGTGTCTCTCTCTCGGAGTGTCTCTCTCTCTCGTGTCTCAATTCAATTCAATTCAATTCAAATTCAATTCAAATGAGCTTTATTGGCAGGACCAAGTACATATTAGCATTGCCAAAGCAAATGGTAAAAATAGGGGGACGGGGGTAGGGAGTGGGGAGGCATATAGAGGTCCAGGATATATCAGGATCCTTTCAGAGGGTAGGGGCATGTCCATGGTGGGATATAGAAGTCCATGTCATATCAGGCTCTTAGTTGGGGAATAGGGAAGTGTCCAGGGTGGGGTACAGAAGTCCATGGCATATCAGGCTCTTAGTTGGTGTATAGGCACATGTCCAGGGTGGGGTACAGAAGTTCATGGCATATCATTTTTCTCTTAGTCTGTGGCAGGCACTGACATATTGGGCTGCTATGGCCACTGCACTTTCCTCTTCACCCAGTAGTATTGGCAGTTTCTCTTCCTCCTCCATGGAGGTGAAGTCTGGGAGGAGATCAGACAGTCTCTTGAAGTGAGTGTCCCTCACTGCGTATTATTTAGGGCACCTCAGCAAGAAGTCGGCTTCATTCTCCACGGCCTCCTGAGGCCACTGCTGGCACAGTCTGCTCTCTTGGGGCTTGTTGTTCTGTCGGTGCTGCCCAGATTCGATGAGTAGGCTGTGGGCGCTTAGTCTGTACCTTCTCAGGATCTGTTGCTCTTTGGGGTTCTCCAGTTTCTCTATGTACTCTCTCTGTAGGTTCTGGTAAATCGTCAGTTTCTGTGATTTGTGTATATCATTCCTCTAGATTCTGAAATATTCTTCTTTTCCTTCGTGCACCATCTTCTGGATTTCGCCTTTTGTCAGGCCGTGTGGGTTGGTGGCTTGGTTAGGCTGGCTTTGGGTACTTTGTGTTGGGAGGCTTCCTGGGGCTTCCTCGTGTAGGAAGGCTTTGTGATGTTAGGAGCTGGGACTACTGCTTTGTAGATGAGCCTTGAATGACAGCGCCTTCTTCTGGATCTCAAGGTGTAGCGGGAATCTGCCCAGCTCTGCTCGGCAGGCAATGTTTGATGTGCTCTGATGGACTTGGAGAAGATGCTTGCAGAACTCTAGCTGGAATATTTCAGTCGGCCCAGCGGCCCACTTTGACCAATTTGGGTATGAGACTGGGCCCCAGACCTCACTGCCGTAAAGAAGGATTGGGGCAATGATGGAGTCAAAGATTTTTAGCCAGACAGTTACTGGTGCCTTGAGATGATACAGACGTCTTCTTATGGCATAGAAAGCTTTGGATGCCTTGTCTTTCAGTAACTCTGTGGCTTGCTTCAAGCTCCCTGATTGGTTGAGTTCTAGACCCAGGTAGGTGTACTTGATGGTTTCTGTAAGTGGACAGTTGTCTATCATAAAGGGAGGATGTCCAGCAGGTTTCTGCTTTATTTTCTGAAACACCATGATATTAGTTTTCTTCTGGTTGATTGGCCTTGCCCATGTGCTGCTGAAGGTCTCTAAGATTTTCAGATGATCTTGGAGGCCTTTGTCGGTTGGTGATAACAGCACAAGGTCATCGTCATACAGCAGAAATTTCACCTAGGTGTCATGGAGGGTGGGTCCTGGTGCTGAGGAAGACTCTAGGGCCACCACCAGCTCATTGATGTAGATTATAAAATGTTGGAATGAGGCTGCAGCCCTGTATCACTCTTCGGCTCTGTTGGAAATAGGTTGTCCTCCTTCCATTGACCCTCACACAACAGCTGTTCTAAGTGTAGGAGCTTCGGATGACATTGTATGTTTTGCCTCCTATTCCGCTCCCCAGCAATTTTAGGAATAGTCCAGGGTGCAACACTGAGTAAAAAGCCTTTTTGAAGTCCACGAAACAAGCGTATATCTTCCCATTCTTTGTATTGAGGACATGGCTCTTGATAAGGCTGTGCAGAGTGTAGATGTGGTCAGTGGTGCGGTGGTTTGACATGAACCCTGCTTGGCTCTTGCTGAGGACGTTGTGCTCGGTGAGGAAGGTGAGGATCCTCTTGTTCAGGATGCTGTTGTAGAGTTTAGCTAGGTTGCTGCTGACACATATCCCATGGTAGTTTGCTGGGTCGTACTGTCCCCGTTTTTGTGTATTGGGGTTATAAGGCTTGGGTTCCAGATTTTGGGGAAGTAGCCAGCCTGCAGTACGATATTAAATAGTTTTGTTATCGCAGCCTGGATGTCTGGTGGGCTGTATTGTAGCATTTCTGGGAGGATCCCATCTGGACCACTGACTTTTTTACCTTTTATCTATGTGATCCTTTCTGTTATTTCTGGCAGTGTGATTGGTGCATCCAGAGGATTTTGGAAATCTTTGATCTTTTCCTCCATATCTTTCAGTTTTTTCACAAGCTCTTTTTGTGCCGGATTCAGTTGTTCACTTGGGATGTTTTTGTAAAGGTCCTTGAAGTACTGGAGGCAGATGTTGCCGCTCTGGATGTGGAGGCTGTTGCTTTTCTGGTTAGTTCCAAGGTGATTCCACAGTTCCCAGAATTTGTTGTCTTCAAGGGCGTCTTGGAGTTGGAGGAGTTTGGTGGAAATGTGGTTTTGCTTTTTCTTTCTGAGGATGGCTTTGTAATTTTGTTGTATGGTGTGGTACCCTTCTCTCAAAGTGCGGTTGTTTGGGTCTTTGTGTTTTTTATTTGAAGCCATTCTTAGGGCCTTCCATATGGTCTTACATTCCTTGTCAAACCAGTTGTTGGTATTTGGTTTACTCGGCCTCTTGTTGATGCTTTTTTTCAGGTCGGACATTTCCGCCATGGCATAGAGAATGTTGTTGAGGTCCCTTACCGCCAGTTGTACTCCTTCTGGGTTAAGCTCATACACATTATTATGGAAATATTGGACCTTCCCCTTGATCTCTGGTCTATTGATGGCATCTTTATATTTTGGGGCCGACATCTTGGACCATTTGAAAGATGGTGGCAGGCTAAAGAGGCCGGTCTTTTGTGCGGTTTGTGAGGATGATTTGTTTGTGGATTTGATGTATAGGAGCAGTTGATTGTGGTCTGACAGGTGGGTTTGGGGGGTGACTTTGAGGGCACCAATATTTGTAGGGTCCATATCTGTGATGGCATAGTCTATAACACTGCTGCCCACAAGAGAGTTTAGGATATGTTTTGCCAATGAGTCTCCCTTAGCGCGGCCATTGAGGATACGAAATCCTAGTCTTCGCCATAGGTTCAGCAGTGTTCTGCCGCTTTAATTGACTGTACAGTCATAGCTGTTCCTGTCGGTGTGCACTGGGTTGTCACAGTTGGTATCTGCTCCAAATATATAGATATTTCCATCAGTGGTCAGGTAGTCTCTTTCCCTTCCCGTCCTTGCGTTGAGGTCTCCATAGATGAGAACGTTGCCCAGAGTCTGGAAGTGGGCAGCTTCAGTTTTTAGAGTTTCAAAGCTGTCTGGGTTGAAGTAAAGAGACTCTGGAGGAGCTACGTACACTGCACAGAGGTAAACGTCGGCCCGGGAGGTGAGGATGGAGTGGCTTATTCTTATCCAGATGTGGCTGTCTCCTCTCTTCACGGGACTGATATGTTCATGGAGCTCCTCTTTGTACCAGACTAATATTCCTCTTGAGCTCCGGCCCGGTTTGATGTTTTTGTTTTTCAGGGCGGAGACAGAGAATTCCCTATATCCAGTGGGGACATAGGATTCATTATTTGCCTTAGTCCATGTTTCAAGGAGGATCTGTATATCGATGTTTTTCAGTCTTTGATTAAAGTCTGGGTCGTTTGTCTTACATCCGAAGGCAGAAGTATTCAGGCCCTGGATGTTCCAGCTACTAATGATGAGGTGTAGCTGTGTACCTTGTAATGGGCTGCCCTGCATAGGACATCTTGGATTGTTGACTGGTGACCTTGTTGTAGGTAATTGGTCCAGTCGCATGAGTTCCTTGAACATGGAGCTGAGCATTGTCTTTATTTCTGCCAGATCACTTCTCTGGCTCACTCTGTATGTGGTGGGTGGTGTCTTCCATGGTTTATGTCTCTCATGTGCTTGTTTTGCGTACAGGTTGTGGTTTTCAGTTTGTTGAGCATATTCCATTTTAGGTCTATTAGTTGTTGGTGATCTTTCTACCGGTTTTCGGTTTGCATGGGTTCTTAGTCCGTGGACTCTGATGAATACTATGTCTTTAAGTTCTTTGGCAAAAAGGCTGTCTCCTTGTTTGTTGAGATGTTTGTCATCATACAGGTGGTGGGGGTTAATGTCGGGATGTTGTGCCAGGGTGATGCCTAGGTTCGTGGTGATCTTGGCTGCTAGCACTCTGTTGACGTCTTGGGTGATGTGTTTGAGGGAATATTTTCTTGGCAGCAGAGACGAGAGGATAATTTTACTGCCGGGGAAATTTTGTTGTGTGGTCTTTGCTAGCTGATATAATTGTCCTGCTACCTGCTGGTGTTGGTCCTGGAGATTGTTGGTGCCTGTATGTATGATGATGTGGGTTGGTGAAATAAAGATCATTAATTACTGCTGTTGCTTATTCTATGGTTGAACAACGGATTTTAGAAACCCTTTTTCCAGGGAAGAGTCATTTCGTATTGAGGTATTTTCCATTGAAGTCTATAATCAGGACTATATTAGGACATGGTTGTTGGCTGCTCTGGTGAGAGCTTCTGTTTGTGTTCTGCTTGTTGCTCTGTTGTGTTGTTGTGGCCTGCTGTGGCTTTTGACTTGGGGGTTGTTTGGTGCTTGGGTCTGGTTCATCCTGTGTTTCTTGGTTATTTTCTGATTTGCTCTCAGTCTCTCTGTCTGTCTCTCGGTGTCTGTCTCTCTCTCTGTGTCTCTCTGTCTGCCTCTCTCTCTCTTTGTCTCTCTCTCTCGGTGTCTCTCTCTTGGTGTGTCTCTCTCTCTCTTGGTGTCTCTCTCTCGGTGTGTCTCTCTCTCAGTGTGTCTCTCTTGGTGTGTGTCTCTCTCTCAGTGTGTCTCTCTCTCGGTGTGTATCTAGGTGTATCTCTCTCGGTGTGTGTCTCTGTCTCACACTCTCTCTCGGTGTCTCTCTCTCTCTTGGTCTCTCTCTCTGTCAGTGTGTCTCTCTCTCTCTCGGTGTGTCTCTCTCGGTGTCTCTCTGTCTCTCTCTCGGTGTCATGTCATGCAAGGTCAAGTGTACTGTGCTTGTTGACATCCTGTCTCATTGGTGTCATGTCATGTAATGCAATGTGTACTCTGCTTGCTGCCATTTCTTTTTCTAGGTTCAGGTCATACAATGCCATGTGTACTCTGCTTGCTGCCATGCTTTTTTTTCCTAGGTTCAGGTCATATAATGCCATGTGTACTCTGCTTGCTGCCATGCTTTTTTTCCTAGGTTCAGTTCATACAATGCCATGTGTAGTGTGCTTGCTGCCATACTTTTTCTTGTAGCTCATGTCATGCAAGGCTAAGTGTACTGTGCTTGTTGACAACTTGTGTCATTGGTGTCATGTCATACTTTGTGTACTTTGTACATACCATGTGTACTTTGCTTGTTGCGGTGCTTTATCTTGTAGCTCATGTCATGCAAGGACAAGTGTACTGTGCTTGTTAACATCCTGTCTCATTGGTGTCATGTCATACAAAGACATGTGCACTGTGCTTGCTGCCATGCTGTTTTTTGTAGGTCACGTGATACAATGCCATGTGCCATGCTGTTTTTTTCTAGGTCACATGATACAATGACGTGCACTATGCTTCCTGCTATGCTGTTTTTTATAGGTCACGTGATACAATGCCATGTGTACTTGTCTTGCTGCCATGTTTTTTTTTCTCAGTCATGTCATACAATCCCATGTGTGTTTAGGTTAATGTCATGCATTGTGTAATTTTGGTAAGATTTAAACGCAAAGCTATGTATTATGTAACAGTAGATTTCATGCTCTCTGTACTTGATTTTCTCTCTACGCTGAACCTAATTTTTTGAAGGCAAATGTATAATTTCACTCATTTTAGACTCTCCGCTGCTTGTGCCTTCCTGTGAGTCCTTGTGGGACTCGGTTGCATCGCTGGGACTCTGCTGCATCGCTTGAACTCTGCTGTTTGGACCTCTCTTTGCCCCTTTGTGCCTGTTGGTGACAGAGTACATGTGAGTATTTGTGCCATTTTTTTTAATTTGGGGATGTTGCTATTGTTGCACTGTATGCCCTCTCTCCTGACAGTTTGGCCGCACTTAACCTCATTTTTCAATCTCTTTGTAACATGTCACATTTTCTTCCTTTAACACTCAGGTGCTTGTGAAATTGCTGGGACTCTGCTGCATCGCTGGAAGTCTGCTGCATCGCTGGGAATCTGCTGCATCGCTGGGACTCTACTGCTTGGACCTCTGTTTGCCCCGTTGTGCCTGTTGGTGACATAGTACATGTGCATATGTGTGCCATTTTTTAATTTGGGGATATTGCTATTGTTGCACTGTATGACCTTTCTCCTAACAGTTTGGCCGTAATTAACCACATTTTTCAATCTCTTTGTAACACGTCACATTTTCTTCTTTTACCACTCAGCTGCTTCTGAATTGCTGGGACTCTGCTGCATTGCTGGGACTCTGCTGCTTGGACCACTGTCTGCCCTGTTGTGCCTGTTGTAGTTTGTCCCTTCACTGGTTTGGTGCTTTAGCAAAAATGTCCTCAAGTGAAGAAATTGAATCGCGTACTGGCGCAGACACTGAAGTAAGAATGTTTCCACCACAGATTTTTATGTTTGTATGAATTGGAAATTACATGAGTTTTACCCTTTTTCTTGTTTTTGTAAGGACAATACCAGTGCTGAAGAGGAGGATTCCAGTGGAACTGATTGTTCACAGGGTGGTCGGCCTAGAGTTTCGGAGGAAAGAACGGGTGTAAGTTTGTAATAGTTCCTAATACTTTTATATGTTTTAGTATTTAAACATAAAGTAGATTTTCTAAATTATTTGTTATTTCTTTGATAGGTTCCCAGAACCTGAAGAATTTGGAAAACCTCTAATTGACAATGACACTCTCATTCCACTTGTACAAGAGCGTCAAGCATTGTGGGACACCCGTGACCGGCAGCATTCAGACTCTGTATTGACATGTTGACTATGGGAGGAGGTGGCCAAAGAGATGTTGCCAGCTTGGGACAATGCCACCACAGCTGACTGAAAAGATTTTGGTAATTATTGTATACATTGTCAACGCATTATTATTATTTAGAATAAACTAATAATTTTTCTTTTTTTTTTTGGGTCACTTCACAGTGAAGAGAATAAAAATACGTTGGCGCTCCATCAAGGATCGAATTAACAAGGATCTCAGAGAGGAGCGCCAAGTGCATAGTGGTGCTGCTCCGAAGCTTAAAAAATACATATACCATTGCATGCTGTCTTTCCTGAGACCAGTGCTTAGTCATGAGTATTATCCTTATTATTTTTAAAATTTGTATTTTCTGTAAAATAATCAGTCATGCATGGCCATGTTGAAATTTTGCATGGATCCTCTAGTTAGCGCTAGTTTGAAATAGTTTTGAAAGTATTTGACTATTTTCTTTCTTTTGTTTACCACACAGAACATGGTGCAGCACCGCCGAACCGTCATCCTCCTCTTTAGTATCCTCCTCTGTTGGAGCGCAACAAAATGTACGAGGGCCAGAGCAGTATGTCACTTCCCAAACTGGCAACGCAGATGCCTCAAGCAGTCATTCATCGCATGCTGGTGAACACGCAGTCAGTGCTTCAGGTTTTCCCCTATCCCAGGCCTCTGCTAGTGGTTTTGTAGGCTCTACACGCCAGCGTCAGAGGGCCTGGGAAAGGTTCATCATGCCCAAATTCATACATTTGAGCTCTATCTTGCAGGAAAGGATGAGTGTGCTTGGACAGAAAATTGGCCAGGGATTCACTTATGTGGAAACCAAATTTCAGGAAGTGTTCAAGGGCATTGATACCTAGAAGCTGACCTAAGTAACCGGTGCAACTTTATTTTTCATCCATAAGCATGGCGTGACGGAAAACCTTTCACCTGAGCTGCAGATCTTTGTGATGAATGCCTGTCAGGCTGCGTATACTGGGGACCATGCAGCAGTCAAAAATGGTACAGTCCCAGTCAGGATACTACCAGCGCCCACAAAGTAATTTCATGAGACATCTACAAAGGCAAACACAGCAAGAATGGCAGAACACGCAAGCATCACTACAGAGTACAGCATCAGCGTTACAGAGACCAAATTTTAATCCGGCACCAGCACCCCCACCTTTAGACATCACGCCACCACTACCTGAGGTCCCAAGTTACGCACTTTGCTAAGTGCAGCAGCCGAACTACATGCAACCATAAACCCACTGCTGAGTTCAACAAAGCAACAACCGGATGATTTCAACCGACTCTCAATTGAAACACCCATACAGCATGCAACTTCAAAAACTATTTCAAGTGCAGCATCCAAGCAAAATCCAGCTTCAACGGTCAGGAGTACAGCATCTCATCAGCTTCAAGCATCAAGTTTGTGTGGTGCCGCATCCCTAACGCATGACACTTTCACCTCATGGAGGATCCCAGCACAACAGAAACAAGCTGAGAAAGCAATTTCTGCACCACGCCGCCAGTGCTGCCCTATCAAGTCCCCCACCCCAGCAGAACATTACAGAACAGAGAGGTACAGAGGCCAGCACTCCAACAATGCCGTCCACCAAATGTCGCCGAGGTCCTGGTAAAATAAAAAAAGATGTCAAGACTAATGTTGCGGTTCTGCAGGACCCAGTGAACACTGGTAAAAAAAAGTCGTCCCCCAAAAAAAAGGAACTAGAACCAACCTCACCTGCTAATTTTTCTCTGTTTTCTGATCTCTCTCCCCCTGTAGTTCTCAATTTGAATGTGTCCTCTTCAACTTTTTTAACTCTTCAGTGCTGTCACCATCTGTATCACCGTGATGTTATGTTTCAGTCCCTACAATGACCAAGCATGCACAACTATATAAATTTATGCGTTCCTGTCCTTCACAATCGACCCTCATCTTAACACCCATGTCCAGAATGTACACACTTGTACCCACCTATCTATTATATTCTTTGCTATTTTTTTTATAATCTTGTGTTGAATAAATTTTTTTGCTAACTATGTGTCTGTAAATGTGAACACAACATGTTGTTTTAATTCATTGTATGCAGCATAGTGTTCTGTTGTCGGTGTACGTGTCCGTCAATGTTGTGCCTTCTTTAACGGTGATTACTATTACAAAGTGGTTGATGTGTCCAACCAACCACTCGGCTATTGTAATTATGGGCAAACTTTGCCCACCATTACTGTCCCAAAAATGCTCTGTGGTGTGCACCTCCTTAGTATAGCATTGCTGCCAATGATAACAAGGACAGTGTAATCTTCAAGCAATTTGGTCAGATGTGTTGTAGGTGTTCTTGTCATCTCCACCAGAGCTGGGCCTTAACTGTCATTAATATTAATGAGGGGTGGATGTGTACAACCCATTGCCAATTGAATGCGGGTCAACCTATGTCCACCATTACCATACAACCACCAACAAATTTCACATAGCATACATTAATGATAATTATTGGTCAAAAAAGATACATGACAACATAGGTAAGGTTAAAAATTTATAGGAACTCATTAACAATATTGAAGTTACAATGTTGTGTTACCAATTTCAACATTATTTTAAAAAAAAATTACGGTGAAATGTTTAAATCAACATCAAATCAAAAACAACCCTGCATGCAAAACAACACTCCCCTTAAACCTGCCGCCAACAACCAAAAAAACAACTGCGAACATTAGTACAGACTAAGGCTAGGGCCACACTAAGCTGTCTCTTTGCGTGAGACGGATGCACAGCTGAGCCCAGCCTGCTGTAACTGGAAGCGGTAACGTCGGGTGGTTTGGGTGAACGCTGGCCTTATAGTTACCCAATGTGTACCTTTTTACCGTCCACAAACATCTGCTAGCACTGCACTAATACAGAGCCCCCAGTAAAACGTTGGCTGCAACTTCTTTCTGAGCGCTCTGTATTACGCATTCTGAAAAAGTCTGTGAGTGGACGGTAACAAAGGTACACATCGAGTAACTATAAGGCCATGGTTCACCCAAACCACCCGACGTTACCGCTTGCAGTTACAGCAGCATCCTTCTAACGCAAGGATGCTGCTAAGTGTGATCATAGCCTAACAGAAATGAAAATGCAATTGCAATGCACAATCGATACATGACTAAATATTATCATCTAAAATATAATGTAAAAATTGGTTAACAAATTTGGTGTTGATGGAGAAAGTGGAATGACAGGCATGAAGCTTTATTATCCACTGCACAAAAAGGGATATGTTAACAAATTCAACAATCACAGGAGTATATACATCAAGCTATGTAAACATTTGTCTATGATAGAGGAAGTGGATTGCCAGGCCCCAAAGCTTTATTCATCCACGAACATAACAGTTGTGTTTAAGTCAAAGTATAATACTTTTAGAACACTACAATTACTTCCAAGTCAATGATGTGTCTCGACAAAGCAGATTCCACCATTTGGTCCTGCCATTCCACACGTCCACCGTCTGAAACAAAGTAGGCAGCATAATTATCCCTTATTTGGGCAACTTCAACTGTACTCCGAAGTGGGTGATCCTGGTAGACCTGGAGTGTGCTCTCAAGATGTTCATCTGCTTCAAAGCGGTGTCGTTCTTTCACCAGTAAAAAATTGTGCAAAACAACACACACTTTAACAACCTCGTCGATTTTGTCAGGTTTTAGGTTGATTGCTGTTCCCAAAATCCGTCACTTGGATGCAAGCAAATCAAAGGCACATTCGACAGTCCTTCGTGCCCTTGCCGGTAATTGAAAATCCGCTTGGTGGGGTTCAAGTTCCTACTAGAGTACGGCTTCAACAGATTGGTACACATTTGTATCGCCTCATCCCCCACCACAACAAATGGCATGGGTGGTCCATTAGTGTTCGGAAGCAGTTGTGGCGGAGGAAAATCGAAATTGTTTCCATACAAGCATTGGCCCATGTTCGAGTCTTTGAAAGCTTGCAAGTCATTGGAACGTCCAAAAGAGCCAACGTCAGTGGCGACAAAACGACAGTCTGCATCCGCAATAGCCATAAGAACAGTTGAAAAGTATTTCTTGTAATTAAAGTACTCGGATGCGCTTTTAGCAGGCTTCAGGATGCGTATATGTTTGCCGTCCACAGCCCCCAAACAGTTTGGAAATTGACAAATGTCCTTGTATCTTGCCACATTGTCCAACCACAGTTGAGTTGTGGGATGGGGGAGGAATTCTTGTTGCAGATATATGCAGATTGCACGGCAGGTGTCTTCAATAATTCCAGACAGCGTTGACACTCCAATCCTGAACTGGAAATGTAGCGATGATAATGTCTCTCCGGTCGCCAGGAATCTTCCAAAATGCCAAAAAAAAATTAAATAAAAGGGTCATTACATGGCTTTTTATTACAGTTACTAATATCATCATAAAGAAATCTGACTCATTACAGGTTTAGTGTATAATCATACAGACCTCAGGGTCACCAAAAGACGTTCTCCACAGGAATCGCTAAAACATAGTTGTGTGTCCTCCCTGGTGATAGATCCTCCTACATGACACAGCAGGTCATCAAAGCTCTCTTTAGACATCTGTGTGTAGTCCATAAACTTCTCTGGGTTCTCCCGAAGCTCAGCATACAAGGAGTAGTACACTCCGCGGCTCTCTTTCAATTCGACAATGGGATGTTGCCAGAATTGACAACGGCGTCTTCTCCGTCTAGCTCTTCTCCATCTAGCTCTTCTCCTGTCTTCCTCATAAGCCACAGCAAAGGCAAACACCATCTTCAACAACGATCCATCTTGAAGCAAACAGCTGCAAAAGAAGAGGATTTCTCCTTTTGGGCATGGCTAGTGTTAAGAAAATACTCTGAATGCAAATCAAAATTGAAAACGCATGCGCATTACAACCGCAAATGCAAGCATAAACGCATTCAATCACATACTTGCGCTGCATTTTTTTTTTGTTATGTGTAACATCATGCGGATGAAAAACGGGGCGTGAGTATGCGTTTGGCATGTGTTTGCGGATTAAACGCTGCGCACCGAAACGCCAATGTGAAACCGGCCTTAGTCCCACATTATTCAGATTAACAAGTATCTGATACATTTGATCAACAGACATACAGATTGTGCATATGGGGTGTGTTAGCTTTATTATGTTACTTACTATTATTTTCATTAATGTGTTCTCTCTTGCCATATTCTACCACCGTGTCTATTGACTGATTACTAATAAATAGCAATAGTGATAAAGAAAAAACATTAATGACCCTCTGCTTACCAAATTTTGTGTTAAAGACTTCTTCCACTTGTTTCCTTAATTTAGTAATTCTAACATTCCAGTCTTCTTTTGCTAGAAAAGAGACACACAAAGTGCCCGATGTATTCCCAATGTAGCAATTTATGACCAATAGAGAAAACAATACTGTGTGAAGATATGTCTCTGATTATATGAGTACTCAGAGTACTAATTAGTATCATCCTGTTTACCTCCTGCGTTTGATCGGTTTTGAGCGGATTCTGAGGCTGTCTGTGTTAGAAGCTCCGGTCTGTTAAGCAAACAGAAGAATAAAAGAAACTGAAACAGTAATTAAACATATATTGTTCATATTTTGAATACTGGTACTTAATTTGCAAAACGTAATTTCAAGATAAATAATTTAGGCTTTATTTTCCTTTTAATATGAGTGCCTGTCTTGTATTAAAATCATACAAAATATAAACAATATATCATACACCAACAACTGGATTTCACTTTGTTTTCAAGGGATTGTTCACACCAAGATAGCATCCTTGTAAAATAAAAAGACACTATAATCACCTTCCATACTGGTGCCATTCCAGCGATGTGGTGCTGTTCTTCCTGAGGCTTGTAAACCATGTGAGCTCTGCTCTCAAACAATAACCTATATTGACCTGATGTGTATTCACATCCTTCAAACAAACCTCAGATGTCTTGCGGAGATATGTGAGAACTGCAGCTTAAAAGCCACTGAAGGGCTAACATGGCATAACAATGTCACACAAGCCCTAAGAGACTGAAGGTGAGTATAGGGCATTTTTATAATACCGTATATACTCGTGTATAAGCCGACCCCCCTACTTTTGCCCCCAAAACCTGGGAAAACCTATTGACTCGTGTATAAGCCGAGGGTGGACCCCAGCAGTGGTATACAGGCCTCCCCAGTGGTAGTATACAGCAGCCTCCCCAGTGGTAGTATACAGCAGCCTCCCCAGTGGTAGTATACAGCAGCCTCCCCAGTGGTATATACAGGCCCCAGCAGTATATACAGCAGCCCCAGTGGTATACAGCAGCCTCCCCAGTGGTATATACAGGCCCCAGCAGTATATACAGCAGCCCCAGTGGTATACAGCAGCCTCCCCAGTGTTATATACAGGCCTCTGCAGTATTACAGCAGCCTCCCCAGTGGTATATACAGGCCCAAGCAGTATATACAGAAGCCAGTGGTATACAGGCTCCAGTGGTATACAGGCCCCAGCGGTATACAGGCCCCCTCTGCAGTGGTATACAGTCGCCCCCCCCCATCAGTGGTATACAGGGCCCCCCTTGCTGCCGCACACCTGTAAAGTAATACATCATTATACTTATCCCTGTCGCTGCTCTGACACCGCGCTCCTCCGGGTCTTCATGCTTTTTCCTGCTTGTGACCGGCGGGCGCAGGCAATGACGTCATTGCCTGTGCGCCGGAGGAAGAAGCATGAAGACCCGGAGGAGCACGGTGTCAGAGCGGCGACAGGGATAAGTATAATGATGTATTACTTTACAGGTGTGTGGCAGCAAGGGGGGGGCCCTGTACACCACTGATGGGGGGGGGGCGTGCCTGTATACCGATGGGGGGGCGGGCGGCCGGCCTATGACTCGTGTATAAGCTGAGGGGGGGACTTTTCAGCACATTTTTTGTGCTGAAGAACTCAGCTTATACACGAGTATATACGGTATATTGTTTAAGAAGAGGCAGTCCTAAAAACAACAACTTTAAACATCTACCGTATATACTCGTGTATAAGCCGAGTTTTTCAGCCCAAAAATTGGGCTGAAAAGTCCCCCCCTCGGCTTATATACGAGTCATATGGTATGCTGTGGGGGGGGGGGGCTGTGACCGGTGGCTGGAGGAGGCAGGAGGGGGCCGCAGTGACCGCAGGCGGTCACGTGGGGCCGCCTCATTAGTGCAATGAATATGCACAGCATCCCCCCGTCCATCAGCGGCGGGGGGATGCCGTGCATATTGCAATACACAGCCCCCCCTCCTTATTATGGGTCCCCCAGCAGAAATAAACAGCCCCCCCCCTCCTTATCATGTTCCCCCCAGGCTGCGGCAGCTGTGAAAATAACAAACACTTTAAACATCACCTTCCGGCGCAGCTCTCCGGTCCTCTGCTCCTCCGCTCGCCGGCTTCTTCTTCCTTCTTGTGCCGGTGTCATGTGACCGGGCGCAGGAGATGACGTCATTTCCTGCGCGCGGTCACAGAAGCCGACACAAGAAAGAAGAAGAAGCCGGCGAGCGGAGGACCGGAGGAGCGGAGAGCTGCGCCGGAAGGTGATGTGTAAAGTGTTTGTTATTTTCACAGCTGCCGCAGCCTGGGGGGAACATGATAAGGAGGGGGGGGCTGTTTATTTCTGCTGGGGGACCCATAATAAGGAGGGGGGCTGTTTACTACCACTGGGGCTGCATATACTACCACTGGGGCTGTATATACTACCACTGGGGCTGCATATACTACCACTGGGGCTGTATATACTACCACTGGGGCTGCATATACTACCACTGGGGCTGTATATACCACTGGGGCTGCATATACTACCACTGGGGCTGCATATACTACCACTGGGGCTGCATATACTACCACTGGGGCTGTATATACCACTGGGGCTGCATATACTACCACTGGGGCTGCATATACTACCACTGGGGCTGCATATACTACCACTGGGGCTGTATATACCACTGGGGCTGCATATACTACCACTGAGGCTGCATATACTACCACTGGAGCTGTATATACTACCACTGGGGCTGCATATACTACCACTGGGGCTGTATATACCACTAGGGCTGTATATACCACTGGGGCTGCATATACTATCACTGGGGCTGTATATACCACTGGGGCTGCATATACTACCACTGGGGCTGCATATACTACCACTGGGGCTGTATATACCACTGGGGCTGCATATACTACCACTGGGGCTGCATATACTACCACTGGGGCTGCATATACTACCACTGGGGCTGCATATACCACTGGGGCTGTATATACCACTGGGGCTGCATATACTACCACTGGGGCTGTATATACCACTGGGGCTGCATATACTACCACTGGGGCTGCATATACTACCACTGGGGCTGCATATACTACCACTGGGGCTGTATATACCACTGGGGCTGTATATACCACTGGGGCTGCATATACTACCACTGGGGCTGTATATACTACCACTGGGGCTGCATATACTACCACTGGGGCTGCATATACCACTGGGGCTGTATATACCACTGGGGCTGCATATACTACCACTGGAGCTGTATATACTACCACTGGGGCTGCATATACTACCACTGGGGCTGTATATACCACTGGGGCTGTATATACCACTGGGGCTGCATATACTACCACTGGGGCTGCATATACTACCACTGGGGCTGCATATACTACCACTGGGGCTGTATATACCACTGGGGCTGTATATACCACTGGGGCTGCATATACTACCACTGGGGCTGTATATACCACTGGGGCTGTATATACCACTGGGGCTGCATATACTACCACTGGGGCTGTATATACCACTGGGGCTGTATATGCCACTGGGGCTGCATATACTACCGCTGGGGCTGCATATACTACCACTGGGGCTGCATATACTACCACTGGGGCTGTATATACCACTGGGGCTGTATATACCACTGGAGCTGCATATACTACCACTGGGGCTGTATATACCACTGGGGCTGTATATACTACTGGAGCTGCATGTATACTACCACTGGGGCTGCTGCTGTATACTACCACTGGGGCTGCTGTATATACCTCTGGGGCTGCTATATACCACACTGCTGGGGGCTGTATACCTGTGCTGGGGTCCACCCTCGGCTTATACACGAGTCAATAGATTTTCCCAGGTTTTGGGGGCAAAAGTAGGGGGGTCGGCTTATACACGGGTCGGCTTATACACGAGTATATACGGTACATCTTGTGTCATGTGCTGGTGAACCCTGGTTTCATGATCTATACATATTTTATATGACAGAAGTGGCTCTGCCAGTAAAAGATTGCATATAGATCATAAGAAAATCATCAATGCAATGATATTCTCTGTATTGCCTCAAAAGTAAAACATGTAAGAAATAAAAAAAAACCTATAGCAATAGTTTGCAATACTAAAGATACATTATTTTTCAATAATATAAATTAAGTAATATTTTAACAATGTGAAAATCCTGACTAGTTTTCGTCCCCATGCCTAGTGGGCCCATCCAAAGCTATTTCTATAGATTCTAAATATTATAGAATACTTTATAAACTTTAAAGGGGAAGGTCACAAAACACATATTGTCCATTAGGCTATTTCCCAAGTAAAGATATGGCCATAACGCAGACAAGCATATTCTTAGGTGTGTTTATGCCTTAAAGTCCACCTTACACAATAGATGGCTGTCGGCCGAACACACAATTACTCGGCTGGCAGCTATCTCGGATGGCTCTTTCATTAACAGAAGCGCTCATTTCACTATGTGTTAACCACTGCCAAACATGTCTGGCAGCTTATCCTATGGAGAATAAAAGGATCAGCAGTTCAGATCCTTAACCCCCTGACCATCAATTGTTTGGGGCACCCCTACATAATAGACAGAAGGCTGAACCTGTAGTTAACCACAAATTCAGTTGACATTAGTCTAAAGCAGGGGTGGGCAGCTCCAGTCCTCGAGGACCGCACACCGTCCAGCTTTTCTGGATATCCTTAGCATTTGACAGTTGGAACCATCACCTGTGCAGATTAGATTACCAACTGTCAAATGCTAAGGATATACAGAAAACCTGGACAGTGTGCGGCCCTCGAGGCATGGAGTTGCCCACCCCTGGTCTAAAGTGTATAGGGGCATAAGACTTGTGATCACGGTCATTGGATTTAGCTCACAGTTGGGGTCAGCATTTATGTGTATTGTGTATGTAGTGCTGCTATACATATTACCATTATTATTATTTATTTATATAGCACCATTAATTCAATGGTGATGTACATGAGAAAAGGTTACATATAAAATTACATGTATAGTTTACAGTAAACAAATTAACAATGACAGACTGGTACAGAGGGGAGAGGACCCTGTCCTTGCGGACTTACATTCTACAGGATAATGGGGAAGAGAAGGTCAGGGGCGCGGCAGCTCTGGTGGTGGTGAGGCGGAGGCTCTGGTGGTGGTGAGGCAGAGGCTCTGGTGGTGGTGAGGCAGCAGCTCTGGTGGAGGTGAGGCAGCAGCTCTGGTGGTGGTGAGGCAGCAGAATTTTCATTGCAGGCTGTAAGTTTTACTGAAGAGATGAGTTTCCAGGTTCCGTCTGAAGGATCTGTGCATGGTGGATAATCGTATATGGTGGGGTGCAAAATTCCAGAGGATGGGGGATAATCGGAAGAAATATTGGAGGCAGTTAGGTGAGGAACGAATAAGTGTGAAGGTGGGGAGGAGGTCTTGGGAGTATCAAAGATTATGTGAGAGAGGATATTGGGAGATTAGTTAAAAGATATAGGGAGGGGACAGGTTGTGGACAGCTTTGTAGGTCAGTGTTATTAGTTTGAACTGAATTCATTGGGGAATTGGGAGCCAGCAGAGGGATTTTCAGAGGGGAGAAACAGGGGAGTAGCGAGGAAAGAGGTGGATTAGTCGGGCATCAGAACTGAGATATTAATTTATACAGCTTATTTTCAGCTATATTTTCAAATAATTACTTTGGAGAACATGTTCAAGTCCAGTTTAATGGCTATTTGTGTCAAAACTGAACTTCTTGATTAATCAATAGTGTAAATACATAGCTTACCTTTTTATTACAAATTTGATCCGATTGCCAACCTGAATAATCTTCTCAAGTCTAGGAATGCCATACCAGGATGGGCTTCTAAACGGGATACTATCTGGCAGCCCCTCTACACACAGATCTATGGGATAAGCTTCAAACTTTTGGTAAGGTACAGGCACCGGCTCTGCCTTTCCCAAAGCTTCGGCTAAAACAGAAAGAGCATATCGTAAAATGTCATGTTTGTAGTTTTACTTTATGTTAACTTTGCTTTATTTTTTCAGGGCTCAAAAGTCTGAAAAAATTTCAGATGCCAGATACATGTAAAAAAACATATCTGAAAGAACTTGTCAGTACAAACATCACAGCTTGCCTGACCAGGGTAACCTTTATTCTACCATCTAACCAACATCATCCCATGCCCTTCATGATGTGTAATGCAGATAACCATGAGATCTGGGGTTGTATGTTTCCATTGACCTATTTCATAAGAATTATGTGTCTGTCACACTGTAAAAATTATACATGAATGGTTTGTGAAATATAACATAGAGCTCATTAAGTAGACTTTGATTCTAAATTCCCAAAATCTCAATCTTATCAAGAATCTGTGTAATAAAAGCAAGTCCAATCCATGTAGACCTCACCTTGCAACTTAAAAGACTTAAAGAGTAATCGTCGTTTTAATTTTTATTTCATAAATCAATAATACACATGAAAATAAGCAACTTTATAATAATATCAGACAAATCTGATTCCTTCTCTGCCAGAATTGATCAGTTATCAAGAAAATTCTCAATTCTGAGATAAAATCTGTATTCATTGAAAACTTTCCCATTACTGAGATAGGAATGGAAGTTGTTACTGATGAGATTCTACGTAGAGAGAGGGGGAAGGGCCGAGCTCTGCATCTAGTTCCCCCCTCTGCCTCTAGCTCCTCTCTCCTCCCATCGTCATAAAATCTCATCAGTAACCTCTGCCATCTCCTAGCTCAGTAATGGGAAAGTTTTTAATGAATACAGATTTTATCTCAGAATTAAAGAATTTTGATAATGACTGATCAATTCTGGCAGAGAAAGAAGCATATTTTCGGATAAGATATGTCACGCTTCAGAGGGGAGGCGCCTTAGAGTGCACCCACTGGGCCGTGGTACTGAACTCCCCTGGGTGAGCTGGTCCTAGTTTATCCAATCCCTATACAGCATGAGGTGGGCCTGATTAACAGCCAGAGAAGCAGAAGCTTACTAATACAATAATCAGGCACCTCCGAGCAGTGGAGGTGGCCTGATATACAGGAGGACTGACAACTATTGGCCAAGGGGAGTGTCAGGCTGAGCCGCGCCGGCCCCTAGATTCACAGGGGAGGAGTGCGGCCGCGCCCAGTGCGCCGCTTATTACACCATCCATTGTAGTGTGCTGGTGTGTGAACCCGGTGACCGGCAGACCAGCCGATGGCTCCGAGACACAGCCTGCCTGGACGCCAGATGCCCGACTGGCAGAGCAGCAGAGGATGCAGAGCCAGGAAAGGTGAGCTGGGGAGCAGTGCCAGG
The DNA here is from genome assembly GCA_033576535.1 of Allobates femoralis. NCBI lineage: Eukaryota > Metazoa > Chordata > Amphibia > Anura > Aromobatidae > Allobates > Allobates femoralis. Next base: position 446,745,583 of record JARQOC010000002.1, read on the forward strand.
GGACCAAACAAGATATATTACAAGGTTCTTTATTTTCATGTGAATTTATTGATTTATGGTAAAAAGAATTAAAATAACGGTTACACTTTAAAGGATTTGCTACCAAAAAGAGGGACCTACAGAACACAATATTAGGCAGATGATTTTAAAAATAACTAAACTATTTTTCTTAACAGTTTTGTCCAGAATGTAAAGATATGAAACTCTGCAAATCACTCTAGTAGGCGACTTGTCTGTAATCTTGTAAAACAAATTGCATATACGCAAGTATAAGCTGACCTGAATATAAGCCAAAGCCCCTAATTTTACCACAAAAAACTGGGAAAACTTATTAACTCGAATATAAGCATAGGGTGGGAAATGCAGCATCCCCCCAGCCTGGTATATCATCCCCATCCTGTTATATGGCCCTCATCCCCCATCCCGACACATAGCCCTCATCCTGGCACATAACCCTCAACCACCATCCTAGTATATATGCCCCTATCCTGGTATATAGCCCATTATCATAGTATAGAGATAACGAGAGAGAAAAGCGAGATGGAGAGAGAAGAGAGAAAAAGAGAGAGAAGATAATCTGGAAGCCTAAACCTCAGAGATACGCTGTGCACATCTCCAACCTAGACTTCATATAATGGTATATATGTCCCATCCCGGTATATAGCCCCCTCATCCTGTTACGTGTCCCAACCATCCTGGTATATAGCCCCCATCATGGTATATAGTCCTCCATCACGGTATATAGTCCCCCATCCTGGCATATACCCCCCATTCTGGTATACAGCTCCCAACCTGGTATATAGCCCCCCCTCTGGTATATAGCCCCATCACGGTATATAGCCCCCATCACGGTATATAGCCCCCCATGACATTATATAGCCTACTGTTCTGCACTGCTCACATGATCAGATGTCGGCACAGACAGGAGGACACCGCGGTGCTGCTAGAGGGGAGTTAAAAAATATTTTTATTGTGTGTGCGCCAGCATTGCGGCCATATACCGTGATGGGGCCATATAATGAAATGGAGGACTATATACTGTGATATGGGAGCTATACACAGTGATGGGGTAAATGAGTATAATTAGTCTAACTGTCACGGTCACTGCCCGCCTACAGCAAAACGTGTCCTGAAAATCTCGGCTTATACTTGAGTATATACGGTAAGTTGCTTACAAACATTTGCTTTCCCCTTTTGTACTGTACAAAAGTATATGAAAATGAATACTATTTTTTAAAATTTTAATATCTAGGATCTCATAGATAAACATTAGATAGATAGATATTAGATAAGTAGATATATATATATATAATAAGTGTAAAATCTTAAACACCTACCAAACTTCTTACTGAACAGCTGATCGACCATTTTTCTTAATTTTGTTATCCTTGCATACCATTCTTCTTTCACTATATGAAAAAAATATAATTTTTAATTAAACAACATGATAGGTGGTTATATAATGTATCACATAACAGAACATGGCAGTAGTAAAGAAGTACACTACCTCCTGGAGATGTCTTTTCAGTGGATGTAGCTTCTATTGTAATATTCAGAAGTTCTGGTCTAAGGAATGTTATAAAGAAAATTATTCAGTCAAATGCATTTGTAATTAAAATGTGAATGGTCGGTATAGCTGAACACTTCTGTATTCTCTATGAGAGAGCCACTGATAGACTGCTATGGTGGCAGTCAAGTGTAACAAAAAGGATCAGCCTTCTGAAGTAGGACATGCTACATCTCCCTAGGCACCCTAGTCGGGGATCTCCCATACTTTTCATTAGAGTGCCAGCAAGGCTTTGCTCTACGTTAATCTACTGTGTATGGAGGGTCTTAAGACAAAAATTAAATGAAGTACAGATAAAAATACAATAAAGGGCTTTCTATTACAAAATTACAAGCAAACAAGTAACACATCTATATAAATAGAGCAATGTATGTATGTTCACTAAAGGAATTTGCACTGCTGCATCTACAATCACCTCAGGGAACGTCAATCACTATGTTTTGAGGGGAAATTTTAATCACCCCCCCCCTCAAAAAAGGCCTATTTACAGTTTGTATGTGTGTATGTATGCATGTCCACTATACACCCATATATGGTCATATCGTGCATATATGGTGATGCCCATATATGCTAATATTGCCCATATATGGTAATCCCCATATATGGTAATAGGACTGTGTCCCTCATGGTTAAGTGATAGTAGTGCACCAAGAAGGAAATACCAGTATACTGCAGGAGGTCACTCACAGCCCCTAGTATACCACAGGAGGTTGCACACAGCCACCAGTATATGCGGGTTGGGGGGGTCATTTTTTGTGAGGGGTAGTGGGTGCGACTTTGGTAGGGGGGTGTGGGTTTAGGGGAGCATTTTTTTGGTGGGGGCGGGATTTGGGGGGGCGGGGCTGCAGGTTTTGGATGGGGGTGGAGGTGCAGGTTTAGGAGGGTGCAGGGGAGGGGAAGTTTTGGAGTGGGGATGGGGGTTGAGAGGTAGGTTTGGGGGGAGCGGAGGCAGGTGGGGTGCGTTTGTGTTGGGAAGAGGTGTCGGTTGTCAGGATTGATGCGTATAACGGACAAATACACACACACATATGATTATCCACTGGGGGAAATAAGTATTTGATCCCTTGCTGATTTTATTATATTTTTGTCCCTTCATATTTATACCTATATCACAGACTGTAATGTACTTCGGTGGATATTATATATCATTGTGAGCATGACACATTGTATGTAATTGATTATATATTGTACCCGCTGATATAATATCTACAAGAGTAGTGAAACTGTATTATAAACTGTACTATATTCAAGTCACCCTGTGTTACTGTTGGGGAGTTCCCCTATGCTTTTTCTATACTCTTTTATCACATTATTTGATGAATATTTAATAAATTAATATTAATCACCATATGCTCTAGTATTTCTCCTGTTTATTGATTGCACAATTTCCATGGGAACAACTACCCCTGAAAGGTGATGAGTGATCACCAGGGTTTAAGTATTTTAAAATGCTATATATGCACACAAAAGATGGTGTGGAAAGGGTATTGTCTACATTCATTGCAAGATGGGAGAGGGCAGGTATTTGGTCCTTCGGTTGCAACAGGTCCAAGGTTCAGAGACACCACTCTCGATGAGAGTACTACACAGACGATAGGGGAGAGGATGGGGGGGGGGTGGGAAGGGGAAGAAGAGGGAAAATGGGAGGAGGGGGGAAGACAGCTACGCACAGGGATAGCGGCAAATCGACTACAAAATATCTTGGTTGATGGGGGAACGGAATAATATTATTTGCTGGAATGTACGAGGGCTCTCGGATAAGTCAAAAAGAGCAGCGGTTATTCAATACGTGCTAGACCGTAAGCCATCGGTGATATGCCTTCTGGAAACTCATTTGACAACTGATACAGTAGATGTTCTGAATAGAAAGTGGGCGCAGAAGACGTACCACTCCACTTTTTCTTCCTACGCTAGGGGAGTTTCGATATTAATACATAAATCGGCACAATATGAAGAGATAGAAGTTGAAATAGATACTGATGGACAATACGTGATGGTGGTTTGTAGATTGTCCGGACAATTAATGTGTATCGTGGCAATTTATATTCCTCCGCCATATTCCAGTATCAAATTAAGAAAGGTAAGAGAGACGGCGGAAAGGAGGGGGGTAATGCCATTTCTGTTGATAGGAGACTTCAATAACGTGATAGACACACAGTGGGACAGGAGCGCCACGTCTGGGGGGGTTAGTAAGAACACTCTGACTCCATTTTGCTCACTGATACAAGAAATGGGGTTAACGGATCTTTGGAGGGTCAGAAATGTAGAGGAGAGATGTTTCTCTTGCTTTTCAACATCATATGACACACTTTCCCGTATTGACATGGCCCTGGGAAATAGTCTACTTGATGGGCTAGTAGGGGAGGTGAAATATCTAGCCAGAGCTGTTTCGGATCATAGCCCGATTTTTGTTTCCATTAGACGACCGGTTTCACTGGGGACTGTGGTTGGAGACTGGAAAATACACCCAGTGTGGCTGCGCACTATTGATATGGCTAAAATTGGAATGGAAATAGAGGAATTTTATAATTCAAATGAGGGAAGTGCGGACCCACTGATAGTTTGGGAGACCATGAAAGCATACCTAAGGGGGATTCTGTTTCGGGATATCTGCAGGTGTAAATCACAGAATAAACAGAAGGAAAAAGATAGTATACAGAAATTGGAGAGAGCAGAGTTGGAGGCGGCAAGACAGAGAGATACACATTCTAAGAAAATATTACGAGAGGCACAAAAGGAGGTGAATAGAGTCCTTATGGAAAGGGCAGATAGGAAATTGGCCTTCCAGAAACTGAGATTCTTTGAAGAAGGGGAGAAGGTGGGTCATTTATTATCCATCATAGCGGCAGCACAGAGGGGAAATCAGTTCGTCCATTGTTTAGTGGGAGAGGGTGGAGAACGAGCTACGAATACAGAGAACATTAAGGAGATCTTTGTGAAGTTTTATAGGGATCTATACACGTCACAAGAAGGATCAGATGAAAGGGAAGTGGAGGCATTTTTGGCAGCGGCATCATTACCCATTCTATCGATGGAGGATAGGGACACTTTGGAGGCACCTATAACAGTAGATGAACTAGGGGAGGCATTGCGTGGCATGGCCAATGAAAAAGCCCCGACTTCCGGTTCCGGCTCTGAGGGAATGGCAGCGTGAGGAAGAAGCTCCGGAGACCGCGCCACATACCCACTGACAACACCAAGCCAAATGCCCCAAAGCACCCCCAAAGGCCCGGAGGGGACCCCCAAACCATCGGGGACTCTGGATCGCTATGTGCTGAGGAGCACAGGACGCGAGGAGCCGGAGATCGTGAAGGGCGGGAAGCAGAGCGGGACCGCAGCGAAAATGGCGGCCGCGGGAGGAGGCAAAACACAAGCAATGAGGAATACCAAACGCAATGGAGTCCGTGCTAGCACCTCTGAGACGGGAGAAGGGGGAGAGGATCGCCATGACCCAGAAGCCGCACGAGGAGACCGGGGCAGAGACAAGGAAGCAGAGGAACAGCATTACCTGGACTCTGCAGAGGTATTGGAGGAGGGATGGGAGCTCTCACTGCAGAGAGGGACGCAGCATGTGGAGGAAATGGAGGGGAAAGAGCTGGCAAGCATTACAAGTCCCATTGATGTGGCTAAACTGGCTAAAGCTATAGCACCCTATATAGTGGCTGACATAACCGCAGCCCTGAAGGACACGGTCACAGAAGCTTTATCTGGGCTAAAACAGATCACAGAACAACATGGAGAAAGGCTGCAGGAGGCGGAGAGGAGGCTGGGAGAGGCTGAGGATAGGATCGTGATCATGGAACGACACATAGCAGCCTTACAAAAACACTCTGCATATACGGAGGAAAAAGTAGATTATCTTGAAAACCGTTCCAGAAGGAACAACCTCAGGATGGTTGGTTTACCAGAATCCTTTTTGCCGGGACAGCTGGATGTGATTTGGGAAACAGAGTTACCTAAAGTCGTGGGTCTAAAAAGACAATGCAAAGTGGAAAGAGCCCACAGGGTTGGACCCCGAAAGATCCAAAAGAGGGACCACGCCAGATCATTGCCAGATTCTTGGACTATAAAGATAAGGAAGCCATACTGAGGGAATATAGGTCCAAGAGGATCCCACTAGTACTACAAGGACATAAAATCAGACTATATGAAGACTACTCGGCAGAAGTAGCACGTAAACGGAAAACCTTTAGTGCAGCTTGTACCCTTTTATACAGGCGAAACATAAGGTTTCAATTAGCCTTTCCTGCTATTCTGAGATTTAGAAACAGCCAAGGCGAGATGCTGTCGTTTATGAATGCTAAGATGGCCATGGATTTTCTGCAGCAGGAGCCATTATCGCCTCAGAGATCTCGGTCAACGACCATAACAAGTGACTCACGGCCACCTTCATTGCAGCACTCTTATCCAGAAAAGGCGGCGGCAACCAAGGAGGGAAAACAACCACCATACAAAGATGACAAAAGACAGAGAGTACAGAAGCAAGCTTGGATCAGATGACTTCGGGACGCCATTTAGATATCTGAGAGGACAACGATCAACTTTACCAAACTACAGAACTCGAGATGATATGGGAACGCTAATGACTACCAACCATCTACAGGTTTGAAGAGTCTCCCGCAGGGAGAGGCTCACCCCCATCTTCTGTCTTCATTTTGGTAACAAGAATGCACAGATACAATATATAAAAAAAAAAAAAAAAAAAAAAAAGGGGACAGATTTTGGGGCTTACACGCTAATAAGAAGCTAAGAGTGTTTGAAGGGAGAGGGGGGGGAGGGGGGGGCGAAAGGCATAGGTGCCCAATATTAACAAAGGCGCGGGGAGCAGTTGTCTTTTTCTACAGTACAAGGGAAGTCACGAGAAAAAATATACAGCCAAGGAGAGGGGGGGATTGCCTCTAAGACTCCTTGAGAATGGGAAGAAAGGGGGGGGCAAATGTTCGTTGGAATGCATTGTTGAATTTCATGTTTATGTTACACAAAACTAATGGTTCTACATTTCAAATGTTGGTTTTTCAATTATCGGATATTGGGCATTCAGGAGTGGTAAAGGTAAAGGTGAAGGAGTCGGTTCATACAAAGGGCACAGGGTGTGAAGGGCTAGGGGGAATCAAAAAATGTTACGAATAATCTCATGGAATGTGAAGGGTCTGAGATCTCCTAATAAGCGCTATATGATTTTACGTCACCTTAAAAAATTAAAGGCTGATATAGCTCTTCTTCAGGAGACTCACCTCCAAACACACGAGCTAAACTATATGCAGAAGCTGTGGGTGGGGGCGGGGTGGATATCTGGGGCCCGAGATAAAAAAGCAGGAGTGCTGACGCTGATCAATAAACATTTAGCCCACTCCGTGATATCAGTATCCCATGATTCAGAGGGGAGAAGATTACAAGTGGTGTTACAACTCCAAGGTCAACAATTGAGTATCCACAACATCTATGCACCCAATACCTCTAGAACTCAATTCTTTCACAGACCTATCAATCTCTATTCTGGAAGATAGGGAAACTAATCTTTTAATTGGAGGGGACTTCAATGAAGTGGTGTCGCCGGATATAGATAGGAAAAAAGGGGGAGGGAGAGGAGAGCCGTTCGTCCAAACAACAAAAAGTAATGATCTTTCAGGGCTCTTGGAGACGACGAGACTAATTGACGTGTGGAGGGTATTGCATCCACAGGATATGGACTATACACATTTCTCACACCCCCATAGCTCCTGGTCGCGCATTGATCTATTCTTAGCGTCTGAGAGCTTGTGGAGGAGGACAGAAAATGCTACATTAGAGAATATGGTCATCTCTGATCATTGTCCGATATCTATCGAAATAGCAGAGATCAGCACCAAAGAGGGACAGATTTTTTATGGAGGTTTCCCTCACACCTAGCAAAGGATGGGGAATTTAAGACAAAACTAAAAGAATGGTGGAGTGGTTTTGCGTCTGATAACATAGAACACAAAGGAGACCACCGTCTTTATTGGGAGACGGGTAAGGCAGTACTTAGGGGTCTCATACTGGCACACACCTCCAAGCAAAAAAAAATTATAAGAGAACGATACATAACGGCCAGTGAAACAGTTTCCTCCGCATATAGGTCGTTCAAACAATCACAAAACCCCTGCGACAAAAAAGTCTGGGTAGAAGCTAAAACAGAGTTTGAGATGTGGGCCAGTAGGAGAGAGGAGATGATAAAGGGGCAATTAGAGACGGATCTTAATAGGTTTGGCGACAAGGCGGGCCGCTTGCTGGCAGGTCTAGCAAAAGGACGACGACTACCCAACCCAATAAGGGCACTACGTGGAAAAGGGGGACTCGTCACGACAGCACCCAAGGAAATAAATTCCGTGTTAGAAAAGTATTATAGGGATTTGTATGAGACCTCGGACGTATCCATGCGGGAGGGAATGGATTGGTTGGATAGGGTTCCCCTCACTCCGGTCACGGAGCTTGATCTGGAAGATCTGAATCGACTAGTAACGGAAGAAGAGGTGGACCATACAATAAAAAAATTGGGTAATGGAAAAGCTCCGGGACCGGATGGCTTCACAGGGGAATTCTATAAAATCCTAAGAGAGGAAGTGACCCCGACATTGACAGGCTTATTCAATAACATCCTTGCGGGAGAACCCATATCAGATACCATGAATATGGCATACATCAAAGTATTACCAAAAGGGGAGGGAGGGGGGGATGATCCAGCAAACTTTAGACCCATTTCTTTAATAAATCTTGACCTTAAAATATTATCTAAAATTATGGCGGAGAGACTGGCGAAGGTATTACCAAATTTGATCCAAAGTCACCAAACGGGATTTGTTAAGGGGAGGTCAGCGGTGACAAATGTGCGTAAAGCCCTCTTGGCGTTGGATGCGGTACGGTTTGGAAAATCAGAGGGAGCAGGGGACCCAGTCATGGTCACATTAGACGCTGAAAAAGCATTTGATAATGTAAGGTGGCCATGGCTGGGTCTGGTACTGGATCGCATTGGGCTACAGGGGAGATTTTGTCAATATCTAAAGTCCTTATATTCCAGTCCAACAGCTAGAGTTCATACGCCAGGCTTTCTGTCTCCTACCTTTCCTTTACAGAAGGGTACTAGACAGGGGTGCCCGTTATCACCGCTCCTGTTTGACCTGGCCATAGAACCTCTGGCAAGATACATGAACAACTATAGCCCCTTTGAAAGTATATCAGTAGGGGAGAAGAAACTGACCTCTGCTCTGTTTGCGGATGATATATTATTGTTCATGAACAATCCAATCTGTGACCTCCCTACACTGTTAGACACTTTGGAATGTTACGGTAGTTTCTCAGGTTTCCGGTTAAACAGGAAAAAGTGTGAACTATTAAAAATTAGAGGGGGGGAAGATAAAGGAGGGGCATTAGGGAAGTTGGGTATACCAATAGCACACACGTACATCAAATATTTGGGTCTGAAACTGGGAAGGACGTCGGAACTAACCTATACCCTTAACTATGGCCCGCTCATTGAAAAAATTGAGAAAGAATTGAAAAGATGGTTAGAATTGCCATTATCACTATTAGGACGTAGTCATTTAGTGAAAATGATCAGTTTTGCCAGACTTCTATACCCTCTACAAACTCTACCTCTGCTACTGAAAAGGGTGGATGTAGCCAGGTTGAATAGAGCATTCACGAATTTTTTGTGGAGGGGCAAAAGATCGAGACTGAGTTTAAAAACCATGACCCGAAGAAAGGAGAGAGGGGGCACAAACTTCCCTGATATTAGGGGATATAATTTGGCATGTCTCCTTAGACATGTAGCGGAATGGTTTAAAGATTCAGAAAGGTATTCGGACAAGGAATTGGAGATGTCATATTGTGCTCCTTGGGAGAGATGCTCACTACTTCACACGTCAATGGCGGGGCTACCGATTCATATAAAAAAGTCAGCAATTTTTAGAGACACTATCCAGTCTTGGAAGGCGGTTAGGAAGAAATGTGGTCTATCTTGGAAGGTGTCCAAATATCTCGTCCCTTGGGCCTTCCCAGACTTCCCAATGGGGAGAGAGAACGCCCTTTTTGATAAATGGAAGCAAAAAGGGATACATAAGATGGGGGATTTGATGTACTTGTCGGAGGCCAGATGGATGACAAAACTTGAAGTGATAGAGACATATAACTTAGATGGAGCTCAGGATCTACAGTTCCTCCAATTGAAATACCATATTATGGCCAACTTGAGGGACCTGACAAGGGAGTCTAAAAGTAATATCTGGGATAGGATACTAGCGTTAGATATAAATCAACTCACAATCTCCGAAATATACGGGACACTCAGAGAAACATTGTTACCTAGAGAGATTTCGGCACCCTTCCAAAAATGGCGCAAATTTTTAGAACGGGAAACAGTGGAAGATAGTATCTTGGCAGGCTGGAATAAAGTGAGGCACAATGTGTTGAATGAGCAGTGGCGGGATTCTCACTTTCGCATAATGCACGGATTAATATATGGCTTTAATATTCCAACAACAATAACCAATCCTGACAGGAGAAACTGCTGTCCTAAATGCGACCAAGTCAAGACGGACATGATCCATGGTATATGGAACTGCCCGAAGGTGCAAAAATTCTGGTCCTTAATTAGTGATTTATGCACGCATATATGTAGGATTACTTTTGAATTAACCCCGAAAATTTGGGTATTTCAAGATCTGGAGGCACCACAAGGTAGAGGGGAGGGGCTAAAAGTAGCTCATGTTTTAATCCTACTGGCGAAACGCTTGTTGTTGACCCATTGGATTAAACCAGATATGCCCGGAAAATCAGAGGTGATCTCGGGTTTAAAAAAAGCGCTTGAAGTGGATAAGAGAGAGGCTCTTCGGGACAAGGAAAATGGAACCAAAGGGTTCATGGGAAAATTGAGAGGTTTTATGGAATCTCAATTGTCAGCCGAAGAGATTCGGGAGATAATAATCCCAATTAAGAACACCTCATGGTATCTCTTGGAAGACCTGGGGGAACTTTGGGAAAATTGGAATTGTAAAATTGCTTGGAAACAGTAACACAGTTGAAAAGTTGTACTAAGTTAATTGACACCCGGTGTCCAGTATTGACCAAATTATGATATTATGTGTACCACCTATTGAATTGTCCAGACAATATTTACCCGTCGGTTTATTTTTCATATATTGTTTTGTAAACTTGTGTTTCATATGTCCATGATGTGTAATGTAAAATTTTTGAAAATTACCAATAAAAATGAGGTTTGAAAAAAAAAGAAAAAGCCCCGGGGTCTGATGGACTCCCGGCGGAGGTCTATAAGAGACTAGAAGAAATTCTACTACCCAGATTATTAGAGGTCTATGTGGAAGCTAAGAAACAGGGGGTATTGCCAACATCCATGAGAGAGGCGACTATAGTTGTGATCCCTAAAGAAGGTAAGGACCTTGCGAGCCCAGAGTCATACCGGCCCATTTCATTGCTGACGGCAGATGTGAAAATTCTTGCAAAAGTACTGTCAAACCGTTTAACAAAGGTGATCTCAAATTTAATACACTCAGATCAGGCCGGCTTTATGCCAAATAGATCTACTGCGACCAACTTAAGATGATTATTTTTGAATCTGCAGCTGCCGTCGGACAATATGGGTAGAAGGGCTATAGCGTCGCTGGACGCTCGTAAGGCCTTTGACAGTGTGGAGTGGAGGTACCTATGGAGGGTGCTACAGAATATGGGATTTGGACCGCAATTTATGTCATGGATACAACTCTTGTATGCCCAACCTACTGCCAAAATTAGAGTCAATGGGGTCGTCTCTAGAAAGATAGACCTACAGAGAGGTACCAGGCAGGGCTGCCCGCTGTCGCCCCTGCTGTTTGCCATAGCGGTGGAGCCACTAGCTGCTACCATAAGAAACTCCAAAGACATCAAGGGATTTAAATACGGGGAGAATGAGGAAAAAGTTGCGCTATATGCGGATGACATTCTGCTGTTTCTGGAGGATAGTGGGGCTTCGTTGAGCCATGCCATGCGGACCATTGAGGGTTTTGGGGTGCTCTCGGGGCTTACTATTAATTGGAATAAGTCAAGTTTATTTAAAGTAGACAAAGAGGAGACTGATACAGAAGAGGAGGTGGAATCGGGAGGATCGAGTAGGGTGGAGCAGTTTAAGTATTTGGGCATTTGGGTGACTTTACCCATCACGGACTATTTGCAATTGAACCTTGCCCCGTTACTGACAGTGCTGAGGAGTAAGGTTACTGCCTGGAATAAGTTGTGTTTATCCGTGGTGGGGAGAGTTAACTTGATCAAAATGATTTTGATGCCCAAACTACTATACATAATGCACAATTCGCCCTTATGGATCCCTCAACGCAGGCTTAAGCCTATTAATGCCATATTCCGGGAACTGATCTGGGGAAGAGGCAGCCTAGGATTCGGCTAGAAACACTGCAAAGGCCAAAAGACGATGGGGGACTGGCACTGCCCCACCCTGGGATTTATTTTTTGGCAGCTCAAAGTCAGCATTTGAGGGGATGGGTATGTAAATCAGAGAATAGCCACAATACGAAAATATTGGGAAAAATAGTTGGTAGATCCCCTTTGACAGATGGACTTGAGGACGGGTCTGTAGGAGTACTGGGAAAGACATACCCTACACTTGACCTTACACATAAGTTATAGACAAAACTTAAACAATTGAGAGGGGTGACAAATTTGACCAAATACACTCCCATATGGGATAATGGGAATCTCCCTGAATTAATTAAAATGGGACGACTTACAGAGTGGGAAAATAGAGGCATTGTATATATGCATCAAATTATGAATAGACAAGGATTAAAGACCTTTCAACAACTAAGATTGGAATTTGGACTCCCGGAATCGGGTTGGCTTCAGTATTTACACATACAACATGCAGTCAGTAAACAGGGTGAGGCCGGTGCCTTGCAAATACAAGATGATATTGTCCTAGATTATATTTGCCATGAGGGACTCTCGACTGGAGTGATATCGTGCATATATAGAGATCTACTACATACATTCCTCCTTTCATTCCCTATAAAAGCACGTTCGAAATGGGAGGAGGAAGTGGGACACATACCGGATGATAAGTGGACTAGTATCCTGGAATACATACCCAAGTTGTCTATATGTGAATCGGCTAGGCTCTCGCATCTCTACGTGGTACACAGAGTGTATCGCTCGCCAATGGTTATGTACCGTGCAGGTTTGAGGACTGATTCTGAATGTCCGAGATGCAGAGGAGATAATGCGGGCATTCTCCATATGATGTGGTCCTGCCCAAGATTGTCCACATACTGGGCGGCGGTCATTAACCGGATAGAGTGTATGGGTGTGGGGTGCCTAGAGAACCGGTGGTTTGCCTGCTGGGGTATGTGGAGGAAGTGAATATTGAAAATGCATTTAAAATAGTGATTGCAAAATTGCTCTTTGTAGCAAGGAAACTAATCGCAAAATTCTGGATACGAGATGTTCCCCCAAGCAGAGAGGAATTTGTGAAACAGGTGGATAACCTACTGTATATGGAAAAGGGTATCTATGGGAAAAGAGAGAAAATAGCAGTGTTCGAGAAAATGTGGTCACCCTGGATAAATTATAGATGAGAAGAGGAAGTATGACTTTAAACTGTGATGTGTGTAAATTGATCTGAAATACGGTATAATTGATGTGCCTTATTGACGATTACTTCACTAAATAACACCATGAGCTGCTGTGTAATGTACTAGCTGTCGGGGGGGGGAAGAGGGGGGGGAAGGGAGGGTGGGGTTTGGGACTGTAGTCCAAATATTCATGTGAAAATGGGACATGTTGTCTCGATGCATTTGTGTAATCCTGATTGGAAACTGTTTAATTAATAAAAATTTATCTGATTAAAAAAAAAAAAAAAATGCTATATATGGATTTTGTGTTAATAATAATTTATATAATTTAGACAATGTGATTTTCTGGATTTTATTTTTCATATTCTGTCTCTCACTGTTAAAATTAACCTACACTTAGAACTATAGACTGTTCATGTCTTCAGTGAGCAAATTTACAAAATCAGCAAGGGATTAAATACTTACTTCCCCCACTGTATGCAAGAACAGTTAAGGCCACTTTACACACACCAACTTATCTGTCCAACTTCTGACCAACTTGCTGGTTGCAGTGAAATCGTGGACACATTGTTCCATTTGTACACAGTCACAAAATAGAGCAATGTGTCCATGATTTCACTGCAACCAGCAAGTTGGTCAGAAGTTGGACAGATAAGTTGGTGTGTGTAAAGTGGCCCTTAGTTACTATGCCTGGGTGACGCTGGGCTCTACAGCTAGTATAATATAAAAATGACATTTACCTCACTCCATCACTAAATCACAATTAGCAATGAGCTATGGAGATGGGAACAAACATACTTTTTGATGATATATCGGATCCTCTCTCTTGCCAGCAGGATTCTTTCCAGTCGTGGAATCCCATAAGTTGAAGGTCTCCTGAACGGGATTCCTTCAGGCAGTCCTTCCACATAAAGATCATCCGAATTAGACTGGAAAAGGTGATACGGAATGGAAACAGGGCCACTCACATTTATTGCTTCTGCTTTTAAAGGAATACATAAACACAATTTTCACCTTTATAATAATATGCAACACTTAGAAATGTTCAAGCATGAAATCATGATTACAAGATGGCATTTCTGAGTGGGGAGAATTTTGTACATATAAAATCAATTATAAGTCATTTCTTTTTAATAAAGGTTAATATTCCTGTAGAACGGAAGCCTGAAAGGGCAGGGCCCTCTCTCCTCTGTACCGGTCTGTTATTGTTAGTTTATTCACTGTTATATCTGTATTTTGTATGTAACCCCTTCTCATGTACAGCACCATGGAATTAAAGAGAACTTGTCACTCCTGGTGCTTTCAAAAGTGAAAGCACCACTGAATGCAGCATGGAGTCTGCATTCAGGGAAGCTGTGTACTAAGTCTCTAGCCCCCATTACCCCGAAAAAAAACTTTGCAAACTTTACAGTTAAGAGGTCCCGTGGGTCGGGTCTGATTAAGAGGTCCTCTCCGCTGGCACAGTCCTCCCTGCCTCCTCCTTGTGTGTTCCTCCCCTCTATGTGTCTGTCGCCACCTCCTCTTGTTCTGGGTCTGTCCTCCTCTTCTGCTCCTGCTCCTTGTGAAGTCACGCAGGCGCACAGCGCTTGGGTGAGCGGGGCCCGGGGGCTGTAAGGTGTATGTGCGTGACTTCACACCAGAGGCCGCCCTGCTAATGCTTATGCTGCATACAACCGCCGGGCCCCACTCACCCAAGCGATGTGCGCCTGCGTGATGTCACCAGGAGCAGAACAGGAGGGCAGAACCAGAAGAAGAGGAGGAGGTGGCGGCAGACACATAGAGCGGGGCGGAACACACAAGAAGGAGAATGTGCCAGCGGCGAGGACTTCTTAATCAGACCCGACCCACGGGACCTCTTAACTGTAAGGTTTGCAAAGTGTGTTTTTCAGGGTACAGGGGGGCTAGAAACATGGTACACAGCTTCTCTGAATGCAGCATACACGCTGCATTCAGTGGAGCTTTCACTTTTGAAAGCACCAGAGGGGTGACAGGTTCTCTTTAATGGTGATCTAAAAAATAAGAATAAGAATAATAATATACATTAAGGGGAATCTGTCACCAGATTTTTGATATAATATCATAAGAGCAGCATGATGTAGGGACAAAGACCCTGATTCAAGCAATGTGTCACTTACTGGGCTGCTTGCTATCATTTTGAAACCCTGTTTTCTCTGCTGCAGATCTAGCAGGTCTCTGAATGCTGAAAACTGCATAACTCAAATCCCCACCTCTGTAATTGGCAGCTTTCTGTATGCACTGCAAATTGACAGAAAGATGCTAATCAGTGGTGTGAGTGGGAAGTTAAGCAACTGCATTGGGAAAGCTAAAGAAGTACTGCCAAATCATGAAAATTGTTACATTGGATTTCATTTTATCATAATTGTCTTAGAATATGTCTGGCACTTCAAATATTTATTTTCAAAAACATGGCTAACCTGTTATAAGCCAGATCCAATTAGATCCATTGCAAAATGGATTACAATGGATCTTTCAATGTGTCATATCCAAGAAAGATCATTGAAAAATCAGCGCTGTTTTATCTGGGGGTAGTTGGGTTTAAGCAAAGTGATCTAGTTCAACCAACTTTTAGTGAATGTTTATTTAAAATACGGTTCGAGAGTGAGTATTATGCTACAATGATAAAATAATCACCAATGTCATCATGCTGTTGGTCCCAGCTGGTCCTGCAGCATTGACATCAAGACTATTACTCATGTGACCACTGCAGCCAATCACTGACCTTAGCGGTAATGTGTAAGTATCACCAATGAAGTATGTGATAGGCTGCACTCATGTTGTGAGTTATGGACATGGCAGGTTCAGAGATGACCAAAGGAGTATTAATGCTAGACCAGGTTTAAGAAATTATGGACAACTCCTTTAAGCCACATTTTCCAACTATTTGCTAATTTTTAATTACTCTGCTAGGTCTACCTTGTTTTTCTAGTTTGATGGTTTCTGAGACTCAGCGAAGTTGTATTATAAATTATATCAATGTGTTCAGTTTTGTGTTTCGGACCAATAAAAAAGTAAAAAGTGCAAAGAATTATGAAAGGGTGCATCAAACTAAACAAATGTATAATTCAAACAGACAAATATTTGGAAGATTAAAAAAAACTTTTGGATTCATTTCAATTGTGATATAATTCATGGAAATTGATTAACACTTAACACTGTGTTCCAAATTATTATGCAAATTATTGGTTTTAAGTGTCATAGGGTTTTATTTTTATTTTTTTTCAATGAAACCCATTGATTGTATTGTGTCTCAGGGTTCTTTGGATCATTGAAATCAATCTCAGATATCTGTGATAATTAGTTTGGCAGATGAGCCCAATAAATGGAAAACTGGGTGTTCCACAATATTACACAGGCCACAGTTTTCAAGTAACATGGGAAAGAAAAAGGATGTTTCTGCTGCCGAAAAGCAACAAATAGTGCAATGCCTTGTACAAGGGATGAAAACATTAGATATTGAACGACAACTTAAGCGTGATCATCATATTGTGAAGAGATTTGTGGCTGATTCTGAGCACAGATGTGTTCGTGCAGATAAAGGCAGAATGAGGAAGGTTTCTGCAGGCAAGTTCATCAGATTAAGAGAGCAGCTGCTAAAAAGGCCTTACAAACCAACAAACAGATATTTGAAGCTGCTGGTGCCTCTGAAGTCCCTCAAACCTCAAGGTGTAGGATCCTTCAAAGGCTTGCTGTGGTGTATAAACCTACTATTCGGCCACCCCTAAAAATTGCTCACAAGCAGAAACAGTTGCAGTGGGTCCAGATATACATGAAGACTAATTTTCAAACAGTCTTGTTTACTGATGAGTGCCGAGCAACCCTGAATGGTCCAGATGGATGGAGTAGTGGATGGTTGGTGGATGCCACCATGTCCCAACAAGGCTGCGACATCAGCAAGGAGGTGGAGGAGTCATGTTTTGGGCTGGAATCATTGGGAAACATCTGGTAGGCCCCTTTAAGGTTCCTGAAGGTGTGAAAATGACCTCTGCAACGTATATAGAGTTTCCAACTGAGAACTTTCTTCCATGGTACAAAAAGCAAAAAAGTGCCTTTAGGAGCAAAATCATCCTCATGCATGTCAATGCACCATCTCATGCTATAAAGAATACCTCTGTGCCATTGGCTACTATGGGCATAAAAGGAGATAAACTCATGGTGTGGCCACCATCTTCCCCTGACCTCAACCCTATAGAGAACCTTAGGAGTATAATCAAGCAAAGGATCTATGAGGGTGGGAGGCAATGACATGAAAACAGCAGCTCTGGGAGGCTATTCTGACATCATCCAAAGAAATACAAGCAGAAACTCTCCAGAAACTCACAATATCAATGGATGCTAGAATTGTGAAGGTGATATCAAAGAAGGGTTCTTATGTTAACATGTAACTTGGCCTGTTAGGATGTTTTGGAGTTAAATAGCTTTTTATTTCAGTGAATGTGACCTGTTAATTCTGCAAATTCAACAAATGAGCATTTTCAGTTCTTTCAAACATATCAAATGTTAACAAACTCTACTGTGCCTAATAATTTGGAACAGTGCTTTTAGAGTTTTTATAATTTTGAAAATTATACTGTTATCAGATGGAGATTTCTTCAATAAAATTTGATGTATATTCTAACGGGTGATGACTTTTATTACACTGACTGTCATTTGCACCAACCATTTAGAAAAATCAGAGAAAAATAACATTTGCATGATAATTTGGAACACAGTGTAAAAAGCAACTAAGCATTTCTTATATAAACTGGATTTTGGATATCCAGGTCCTGAACCCACTACCGATCGCTCCAAAGATGGTTGAAAAGAGCCCAGAGCAGAGAATAAAGACAACAGAAACTCATAGGCTTTCCAATGTATCCGTACTCATGCTATCTGTGTACGCTCCTGCCTCCTTATGTCACAAATCTTACTCCCGTCGCCTGATTCATTAGGAGGCATAAGCCTTGCACTCCACCCCACCCCTTCATCAAGGTAATTGTGAAACATGTTGATGAATCACAGCCTAAAAGCTAAGTCACTTTAGAAGTTAGACTACTTTCTCTGTTGCTTCTTTGGGGAACACAGGAGATAATGGGTGTATGCTGCTGTCGCTAGGAGGAAGCTGACACTAAGAAATACACTGGTTTCACACTGCAGTATTTTTCCTGATCAGGTTCCATCCGGTTTGTGTGCCAAAACCAGGAGTGTCTCCAAAACTCAGAACAGGTGTCAAACTTTCAATTATAGTTTTTCTCTGCTCTCCTCTCCTGGTTTTGGCACGCAAACCGGATGGAACCTGATCAGGGAAAAAACTGCAGTGTGAAACCAGCTTTAAGAAAAAAATTCGGCTCTGTCCAGCAGGCTACACTCTTCTTCTCTTGTTCCCACAGAAAGGGCAACAGAACGAGTTAGGCCACTCTGATTTCTTAGCCAGAGGACAGAGAGCAAGTCTGTACATGGGTCAGTCTATATCCTTTCTCATCCAGGATGGCAGGACCATTTTTTCTTCTAACACAATGTAGTAACTGGATGGTGCAGACAGTCCTTTGCCTTTGTTCTCCTGCCCACCTCACTCCCCAGAGAAGGCATGTGGTGAAGACAGAACCGAAGATCAAGCAACAGACAAAGATCATCCACACAAAGAATCAAGCTTTCATTGTTCATAACAAACAAGAAGTTTCCTTATACATTCCAGCGATTATTTTTTTCTCCTGTCTTACTTTTTTCAATATTTTCTTCCATCTTTCTCTGCCTCTCTTCTGAGACCTCCTCCATGCTCCAGTTGTTTCCTGGGGCATTTTTGTGGCCCCCGAAGCATCTCCCGAGGTCGGGTCTAATACTTCAATGTCGTCTTTAGTTGTGGCCTAATGGAGCTGGAAGGCCATGCCCCCATTTCTCCTCAGCCAATAAGATGCTTGCATGGGTAATTTTCCCACCCTGCAGTGTCCTCCTTCCAATCAACATTATGGAATTCAGGGCAATTTGTCTTGCCGTAACGATGCTGACAGGATCAGCTGTTGGATCCACTTTGGATCCAGTCTGAAAACGCCATTGCCACTGCTGTAGGATAAACAAACAGAAAGCACTGAGTTGAAAAGAATCACCGCGCTGACCTGAAATGATGACAAACAGAGTAATGGTGTATACTCTGTTTATTTAGCCACTTTCCTACGCGTTTCATTGTGTAAATACAACTTCATCAGGGCATCATTTCAGGTGATTCTTTTCAACTCAGTGCTTTCTGTTTGTTTATCTTATCTTCCCCTGCTGAGCACTGCTGCACCTCAGGAGAGAGCTGTCAAAGTTGGTTGTGACTCATACAACCTGACCAGGTGAGTCTTTCCATAGAAGGGGGACACCTGGTGGCTAAATTAAGAGGGTATCATTCTATGTGCGCTACTGCGCTCCAACTATTTTATTTTTATTGCCACTGGTGTGGCTTACATCATCCACCAAGGAGGAACTCGCGGTCATCAAGCATTGTTAGAAGTCTCTCAGATTCTTGTCTGGACAGCTCGGCCGCTCAATTTAATGGCTGCTAAAGCTGCTGTCTTAAGAGCTGCAGGTTTCCCTTAAGAGGTTGTAAAGCCCATGATCATAGCACATCTACCTGGAAGGCCTTCTTCCGCAGGTGTGAATCCAATGACCTTCTGGCTATGTTTTTTCCCTTCCTTCTCCTCTTATCTTCCTGCAATCAGATCTTCCTGCAATCAGATCTTGAGTCCCGTTTGGCCCTCAGCTCCCTCAGGTCACGGCTCTGTTAATTCTCTTTCAGAAGGACTTGGCTTCCAGACCAGAAGTCAAGACTTTTCTTCAGACTGTGGCCCACTCTGTTTCTCCTTTGGATCACTGGAACCTTAATCTGGTTCTCACATCTTTGCAGCATCCTCCTTTTCAACAAATCCACAGCACTCTGCCTCTCCCAGAAGGTGGCATTCCTCACAGCTATCACTTCTATTAGGTGAGTATCTGAGCTAGTGGCCCTACCCTACCAATCTCCTTTTATTGTCCTTCACATGGAGTTACATCTGGTGCATTCATTCCTTCCCAATGTGGTTTCTTCATTCTTCCTTAAAAAACACAAGAATTTGCGCCAAACTGCTTTCAATAATTTGTGGGGTCGGTCATTAATCCCCTCTGCTCACCTTCTACTGTTGTGCCTATCCGCACAACTGGAATAAGGGTTTGTGGTTCTCCCTGCTGTGCTCTCCTTGTTAGGCTCCGAGCGGCATGGTGGAATGTGCACGTATTCCCCGTGGATCTCGGTGCACGTGACAGCTCAGGGGGAGTGGTGGTGTGACGTCTGCCAGGTCCTGAAGTTTAAAGCTGCTCTGTATCACGCTTCCCGACGGGGAAGAAATTTGCAGCTCCAGAAAATTACAAGTGATATTGTAAGCGCTATGAAACAGTGACAAGACTCGGCTCAATTAAGTATTACCTCTCAGCTTTAATTGTTCAGCAAATGGATCCCTTTAGCCACAACGCGTTTCAGCGCCAATTGCGCCTTTTTCAAGTGATTTTTCAAGAATCACTTGAAAAAGGCGCAATTGGCGCTGAAACGCGTTGTGGCTAAAGGGATCCATTTGCTGAACAATTAAAGCTGAGAGGTAATACTTAATTGAGCCGAGTCTTGTCACTGTTTCATAGCGCTTACAATATCACTTGTCATTCTTCCTTAAGGAAGAGACTGTTCTTCCTTCTCTATGTATTTTTTCTAATCCTGCAGAGAAATCCTTACACTGTTTGGATCTGGTCAGAATGGCAAGTCACTACCTAAAGGTGGCAGCTTCCTTCAGATGTTCAGATTCCCTGTTTCCTTCAGATGTTCAGATTCCCTGATTGTCATTCCAGAAGGTTCTCAACAAGTTCTTTAGGCCTCCAAAGTGACCATTGTCAGCTGGATTCGTACTACCATCCTGGAAGCCTATAAAGCCAAGAATAAGTACCCCCATTGGGGGTCAAAGCTCACACCACTTGAGCAGTGGGTGCTTCCTGGGCAATTCATCATTAAGCTTTGGCCTTAGAGCTTTGTAAAGCTGCCACATGGTGATCTATACACACCTTTTCAAAGTTTTATGGGGTTCAAAGCTTTGCCTCAGCGAATTCAAGTTTGGGCAGAAAGGTGCTGCAGCCAGCAGTTGTTCAGGTCTCTCCCTCAGGGAATGCCTTACACATTTTTAACTTCTTCTGCGCATTAATATACTTCCCACTCTAAGGACTGCTTTGCGATGTCACATGGTTTCCTATGTCTCCAAAGAAGCAACTGAGAAGATAGGATTTTTTTACTTACCATAAAGTCGCACCCACCCTTTGTTCATGTTGCCCCGTTAGGTGTGTGTGTATTGATAAAGAATTGTCTTTTCTGCTTCTACTGCTTTATTCACTAACTGAATAGCTTGGTTTTCAGTAGGTAAGTGTAGCCTGCTGGGGACGAGCCGACTTTTCTTCTTATTTGTAATTCTTAGTATCAACCTGCTAGCAGCAGCAGTGTTTGCCCATGGTACCCTGTGTCCCCCACAGGCTACAAGAAAGAGATTTAATGGTAAGTACAAAAACCTCTTTTTTTGAAAAAAAAATCCTCATGGGTCAAAAAGCTATACACTGGGTAATTTTCTCCCCTATTACAAATGTCCAGCATCACATTATCAGAACTGTAATGCTGTTGAGCAGAAGACAAAGTATAATGACACATAATATATAACATACCATACTTCTTTTCGAATAACTCTTCCACTTGTTTTCTTAGTTCCGTAATCCTTGCGTTCCATTTTTCTGAAAACAGAATCACGCAACAACTAAAATTAGACATCTGTAAGTTGAGCTGTTTCTGCACTAATAGTGGAGTACTGGATACCCTAAGGGTCCCTATACATATTATTCTAAAATCAGCCAAACTCATGATCAGCCTAATATGAGTGGGGCCAGAAAATGTAAGATAAGATAAGAATGGCCAATTGCTAAGGCCTTGCATTAAATAGCACTGACTTCTGCTAATTACCATATTTTTTATACTATCCGTGTTTTTGAATTTGCAGAGATATGTAACGTAGTGGCAGCATATAAAAGCCGCAGATTGATCAAACACAGAAATGTGCATTTTTCAACTATTAGGCTTTGTGCCCATTGTATGTTTTTGCTGCTTTTTTTTACTTCCATTTCTGCACCAAAAATGCAGCACCCAAAACGCACATATTGGGCACAGCTTTTATAAAATCACATAGACTTTCATTACAAAGCTTTGGGTGCTGCGCTTTTTAATGTGTCTCCAATTAACTTGCCTATTTTTGGGCTGCGTTTTTTCCATAAATTATGTTCTAAGGCTGGGGTCACACTTGCGTTTTTTTCATGAGTTTTTAGAGACCTGCATTTTGTAAAAAACATGTAAAAACGCACCCATAGGCCCCCATGTTAAAAAACGCATGCCCTAATAGCAAAAACGCATGTGTTAATAGCAAAAACGCATGTGTGACAGTACCATGCGTTTTTGTGTGCGTTTTTGCAATTATGTGATTAGCTGACATCAAAAACGCATGCAAAAAAGCATGGTATATTAGTACCATCAAAAAACGCATGCGTTTTCTAAAAAACGCATGAGTTTTCCATAGGGGCCCATGTTAAAAAAACGCATGCGTTTTCTAAAAAACGCATGCGTTTTTGAAACAGCATCAAAAAATAGTGCATGCACTAATTTTGGGTGCTGTTTTAAAAACGCATGCAAAAACGCAGGGAGCCATCAGACACCTTAAAAAAAACGCATGCTGAAATGAAAAAAAACGCATGCTTTTTTTAAGGCACTAAAGAAAACTCATGCAAAGTGTGACCCCAGCCTTACCCCCAGAAAAAAGCACCACAAGCGGATGGATATTCCCATAGTCTGTTTGTGGTGTGTTTTTACTGTGATTTCCAAAACAAAAATGCACCTATACTCACCCTCCCCATCGATCCTATGTTGAGTCTCGGTGATATCTTTATTCTAGGCACTGGGAGAAGTAACTGAAAGACCTGTGGGTTTTGTCCAATCAGAGGCTGGCCAAGTCACTTCTCCCAGTGCCTGGAATGAAGATATGACCGGCCACCGTGGGTTCGCTGGATGCTGATAAAGTGTCTGTCTTTGTGTGTCCCCTTAATTGTGCTGCGTTTTTGTGCTGTGTCTGTATGTGCACAATCGCAATAGGATTGTGCTGTGCACATATACACACAGCACAAAAAAATAAGCACAGTGGGCACTTAGCCTTTAAGCTAAAATGCGCTTACTAATATCTACTGCACTCATATAATCTTTAGATACTTTACTGAATGTTACAGTTTTGGAAATTAGTTAAAGGGAATCTGTCAATAGGTTCAACCACCACACTTATATGCAAATTAGGCTTTAAGTGCTCTGGGTATTACAAAGCACTTAACTAGCCTTTTGCCTCCTCAGTCTGTTTCCTCATGCAGCATCAGCCTCTTTAGCTTGATTGATAGCTCAATATCTATGTGATACGAAATGTGGTTTGACTGGGGGGTTAATCTTGGGCCGCAGTCAGATGGCTTTATAACTCGGAAGCCGATTGCATCGCAATGCTTGGACTGGATAAATTATACCATGTATTTCCATGGCGCTATCATGCTCCGGTCAGGAGAGCCGTAGGCCAGTCGGAGCATTGCGATTGACATCCAAGTCATATGGCTGGCCTACTGACAGTGCATGAAAGACAAATTCTTTTGAATGCAGAAAGAGGAAAATAATGCAATTTAAGTGATGTTGGCAGAAATGATGCATATATCAGCCCTATCACAGCTATTGCACTGGTTGTGCATCATCGAGTCAAAGCTGCCAGTCCACTGGTAATCCATATTTCAGGACTTCCTTCTGGGCATAAAAAGATGACAGTACTAAAAAAAAAAATAGTCTGTGTTATGTGGGTTCTTACTGAAACGTCATGTTGTGTTTTCTGGCTTAGGAACACAGACTAACATAAACTGATCAATATAGATACACGTGTGCTACTGCGCAAATATTTTTTTCATACAGTATAAAGGAATACTGAACTGAGTTTACACACCTATATCCCGGGATTAACCATCCCAGGGTGTCCAATTTTCCAGAAAAGAGATAAGAATCAATATGGAACTTTTCGCTACCTCAGTCAGATCCTTATCCTGAGGTTTCCACTACATGCATGTCCATATATAATGTATATTGTAAGTAGATAAATGAATATATCCTCCCATCATATAGACTGTGTGTATAATAAATTGTATGTATAATAAGGGGTCCATTCACACATAGATTTTGGTGATATATTAGTGAGTAATTTACTATCCCCCAAAAATTACTGTATTTATACTGTACACATATGTGAGTAGCCTCAGATCACAAACAAGTTTTGGCTACCTTTTAAGTCAGTTTTGAAACTCCAACTTATATGCACAAAGCCTAAAAGGCACTACAAATGAATAAACCTGGACTCCTAAGAGTCCCTTACCCAACCCAGGGACCGTTTGGTGGAATTTCACTTCATTCTCCGGTTTTGGTAATAGCTGAATTGCCCCTGCAGAGAAGTCACCGCCAAGCCCAGTCTCCCTGTGCCGTAACCTGCTGCCTGGGAATGCCAATCGGCCGAGGCGTCCCAAGCACAGTGCCGCACGGGAACAGGCACCTGCATCTACTGCAGTGGGGGATAAACCCCTATCTAACCTGCAGATTTTAATACAATTCAGCTATGCCTAAAACCGGAGAATGAAGTGAAATTCCGCCAACCAATCCCTGGGTTGGGTAAGGGACTCTTAAGAGTCAAGGTTTATTCATTTGTAGTGCATTTTAGGCTTTGTGCATATAAGTGGAAGTTTCTAAACTGACTTAAAAGGTAGCCAAAACTTGTTTGTGATCTGAGGCTACACACTTATGTGTACAGTATAAATACAGTAATTTTTGGGGATAGTAAATTACCCACTAATATACCACCAAAATCTATGTGTGAATGGACCCGTTATTATACATACAATTTATTATACACACAATTTATATGGTGGGAGGATATATCCATATATCTACTTATAGCATACACTAGCTGTGAGCCCGATGCAATTGCATCGGGATTCTAGAACGTGCATTAATTTGATTATAGTAGTTATAGCTGGTGTGAGGACTTTTCGGGGGGGGTGTGAATAGTTTTTCGGGGGTGTGTGAAAAGTTTTTGGGGGGGGTCCAATACTTTTTGGGGGGGTCCAATACTTTTTTTGGGTGGTCCAATACTTTTGGGGGGGGTCCAATACTTTTTTGGGGGGGTCCAATACTTTTTTGGGGGGGTCCAATACTTTTTGGGGGGGTCCAATATTTTTTGAGGGGGTCCAATACTTTTTGGGGGGTGGTCCAATACGTTTTTTGGGGGTCCAATACTTTTTGGGGGGTGTCCAATATTTTTTTGGGGGGCTCCAATACTTTTTTTGGGGGGTCCAATACTTTTTGGGGGGGGTCCAATACTTTTTTTGGGGGGTCCAATACTTTTTGGTGGGGGGGGTCCAATACTTTTTTTGGGGGGTCCAATACTTTTTTGGGGGGGTCCAATACTTTTTTTGGGGGGTCCAATACTTTTTTGGGGGGGTCCAATACTTTTTTTTGGGGGGGTCCAATACTTTTTTGGGGGGGTCCAATACTTTTTTTGGGGGGTCCAATACTTTTTGGGGGGGTCCAATACTTTTTTTTGGGGGGTCCAATACTTTTTGGGGGGGTCCAATACTTTTTTGGGGGGTCCAATACTTTTTGGGGGGGTCCAATACTTTTTGGGGGGTTCCAATACTTTTGGGGGGGTCCAATACTTTTTGGGGGGGTCCATAGGGTCAATACTTTTTTTGGGGGTCCAATACTTTTGGGGGGGTCCAATACTTTTTTGGGGGGTCCAATACTTTTTGGGGGGTCCAATACTTTTTGGGGGGGTCCAATACTTTTTTTGGGGGGTGGTCCAATACTTTTTTTGGTGGGGGGTCCAATACTTTTTTGGGGGGTCCAATATTTTTTTGGGGGGTCCAATACTTTTTTTGGGGGTCCAATACTTTTTGGGGGGGGTCCAATACTTTTTTTGGGGGGTCCAATACTTTTTTGGGGGGGGTCCAATACTTTTTTGGGGGGTCCAATACTTTTTTTGGGGGGGTCCAATACTTTTTTAGGGGGGTCCAATACTTTTTTTGGGGGGTCCAATACTTTTTTGGGGGGGTCCAATACTTTTTTGGGGGGGTCCAATACTTTTTTTGTTTTTGGGGGGGTCCAATACTTTTTTTGGGGGGTCCAATACTTTTTGGGGGGGTCCAATACTTTTTTTGGGGGGTCCAATACTTTTTGGGGGGGTCCAATACTTTTTTGGGGGGGGGTCCAATACTTTTGGGGGGGTCCAATACTTTTTTTTTGGGGGGTCCAATACTTTTTTGGGGGGGTCCAATACTTTTTGGGGGGGTCCAATACTTTTTTGGGGGTAATATTTGGGGTCCAATACTTTTTGGGGGGTCCAATATTTTTTTGGGGGGGGGGGTCCAATACTTTTTGGGGGGGTCCAATACTTTTTGGGGGGTCCAATACTTTTTGGGGGTGGTCCAATACTTTTTTTGGGGGGTCCAATACTTTTTGGGGGGGGGTCCAATACTTTTTTGGGGGGGTCCAATACTTTTTTGGGGGGTCCAATACTTTTTGGGGGGGTCCAATACTTTTTTGGGGGGTCCAATACTTTTTTGGGGGGTCCAATATTTTACAATATTTTTTTGGGGTCCATATTTTTTTAATATTTTTTTGGGGGTCATATATCTTTTTTTTGGGGGGTCAATACTTTTTTTGTTATTTTTTGGGGGTCCAATACTTTTTTTTGGGGTCAATACTTTTTGGGGGGGTCCATACTTTTTGGGGGGGGGGGTCCAATACTTTTGGGGGGGTCCAATACTTTTTTTTGGGGGGTCCAATACTTTTTGGGGGGTCCAATACTTTTTAGGGGGGGTCCAATATTTTTTTGGGGGGGTCCAATACTTTTTGGGGGGGGTCCAATATTTTTTTGGGGGGGTCCAATACTTTTTGGGGGGGTCCAATACTTTTTGGGGGGGTCCAATACTTTTGGGGGGGGTCCAATACTTTTTTGGGGGGGTCCAATACTTTTGGGGGGGGGGTCCAATACTTTTTTTGGGGGGGTCCAATACTTTGGGGGGGTCCAATACTTTTTGGGGGGGTCCAATACTTTTTTTGGGGGGTCCAATACTTTTTTTGGGGGGTCCAATATTTTAAATATATTTTTTTTTTTTTTTTATTATTATTTTTTATTTTATTATTTATTTATATTTTTTTTTTAATATTTTTATTATTATTAAATGTATTTATTATTTGTTATTTTAATTGAATTAATTTTGTATTAAAATTATTTTATTTTATTAAAAAAACGCATCTGCGGCGCGGTTGCGGTAATCCCCATACAAAGTATAGGGGGACTTGCGGCAGGTGCGGCAAAACCGCACTTGCCGCACCTGCCGCAAGTCCCCCTATACTTTGTATGGGGATTACCGCAACCGCGCCGCAAGTGCTGGCACTCAGGCAGCGAGTCGCAATGCGGCGCGGTTGCGGTATGGTATGGAGGAGGAGGTGTGCGGGCATATGGAGGAGGGGTGTGCGGGCATATGGAGGAGGGGTGTGCGGGCATATGGAGGAGGATGTGTGCGGGCATATGGATGAGGGGGTGTGCGGGCATATGGAGGAGGGGGTGTGCGGGCATATGGAGGAGGGGGTGTGCGGGCATATGGAGGAGGGGTGTGCGGGCATATGGAGGAGGGGGTGTGCGGGCATATGGAGGAGGATGTGTGCGGGCATATGGAGGAGGGGGTGTGCGGGCATATGGAGGAGGGGGTGTGCGGGCATATGGAGGAGGAGGTGTGCGGGCATATGGAGGAGGGGGTGTGCGGGCATATGGAGGAGGGGGTGTGCGGGCATATGGAGGAGGGGGTGTGCGGGCATATGGAGGAGGGGGTGTGCGGGCATATGGAGGAGGGGTGTGTGCGGGCATATGGAGGAGGGGTGTGCGGGCATATGGAGGAGGGGGTGTGCGGGCATATGGAGGAGGGGGTGTGCGGGCATATGGAGGAGGAGCTGTGCCGGCATATGGAGGAGGAGGTGTGCGGGCATATGGAGGAGGGGGTGTGCGGGCATATGGAGGAGGGGGTGTGCGGGCATATGGAGGAGGGGGTGTGCGGGCATATGGATGAGGGGGTGTGCGGGCATATGGAGGAGGAGGTGTGCGGGCATATGGAGGAGGAGGTGTGCGGGCATATGGAGGAGGGGGTGTGCGGGCATATGGAGGAGGGGGTGTGCGGGCATATGGAGGAGGGGGTGTGCGGGCATATGGATGAGGGGGTGTGCGGGCATATGGAGGAGGGGTGTGCGGGCATATGGAGGAGGGGTGTGCGGGCATATGGAGGAGGGGTGTGTGCGGGCGAGCGGGATCACAGGGGCACAGGGGCACTGAGGCACAGGGGCACAGGCTCCGGAGCAGCTGCTCCGGAGCGGGATGACAGCGGCGAGGGGTCGCAATGGCCGCTTCGCGGCCAATGCTTCGCCGTGATGACGTCACAGTGTGTGACATAGCCACGGCACGTTTTCGGGGGCCGACATGAAAATGCCTACGGCAATTATAGAGTAGATATGTACATGTATGTAGTGGAAACCTCAGAATAAGGATCTGACTGAGGTATCGAAAAGTTGCATATTTGTTCTTATCTCTGTTCTGGAAAATTGGACACCCTGGGTTTTAATCCCGGGATATAGGTGTGTAAACTTGTTCAGTATTCCTTTATACTGTATGAAAAAATCTTTGCGCAGTAGCACACGTATATTATTATTGACACTAGATGTCGGCCCGATTCTAAAGAATCGGGTATCCTAGACTATGTATGTAGTTTATTTATGAAGATTTAAGAATAATGCAAAGCGAAGCTGGGTTTAAATCCTGTGACAATATCTTTGATTGCTTGCAGGAGGGCACAGCGGGTGTGTGCGGGCAGGAGCAAGCTGTGGAAGAGCAGGCAGTTGCGGGCAGGAGGGGCCGGGGAACAGCAGGCAGGTTCGGGCAGGAGGGAGACAGGGAACCACAGTGGGGGGTGGCAAGAGGGGGCCAGACCCATCTGGTACTATACACACAGGTGACAGTACTGGTGGTACTATACACACAGGTGACAGTGCTGATGCTGGTGGTACTATACACACAGGTGACAATGCTGCTGGTACTATACACACAGGCGACAGTGCTGCTGGTACAATACACACAGGTGAGAGTGCTGATGCTGGTGGTACTATACACACAGGTGACAATGCTGCTGGTACAATACACACAGGTGACAGTGCTGCTGGTACAATACACACAGGTGAGAGTGCTGATGCTGGTGGTACTATACACACAGGTGACAATGCTGCTGGTACAATACACACAGGTGACAGTGCTGGTGGTAGTATACACACAGGTGACAGTGCTGATGCTGGTGGTAGTATACACACAGGTGACAGTGCGGTTAGTAGAATACACACAGAGGTGACAGTGCTGCTGGTACTATGTACACACAGAGGTGAGAATGGTGCTGCAGGTAGTATGCGCACAGAGGTGACAATGGTGCTGCAGGTAGTATGCACACAGAGGTGACAATGGTGCTGCAGGTAGTATGCGCAGAGAGGTGAGAATGGTGCTGCAGGTAGTATGCGCAGAGAGGTGAGAATGGTGCTGTAGGTAGTATGCAGACAGAGGTGACAATGGTGCTGCAGGTAGTATGCGCAGAGAGGTGACAATGGTGCTGCAGGTAGCATGCGCACAGAGGTGACAATGGTGCTGCAGGTAGCATGCGCACAGAGGTGACAATGCTGCTGGTACTATGTACACACAGAGGTGAGAATGGTGCTGCAGGTAGTATGCGCACAGAGGTGACAATGGTGCTGCAGGTAGTATGCACACAGAGGTGACAATGGTGCTGGTACTATGTACACACAGAGGTGACAATGGTGCTGCAGGTAGTATGCGCAGAGAGGTGACAATGGTGCTGCAGGTAGCATGCGCAGAGAGGTGACAATGGTGCTGCAGGTAGCATGCGCACAGAGGTGACAATGGTGCTGCAGGTAGCATGCGCACAGAGATGACAATGGTGCTGCAGGTAGCATGCGCACAGGGGTGACAATGGTGCTGCAGGTAGCATGCGCACAGAGGTGACAATGGTGCTGCAGGTAGCATGCGCACAGAGGTGACAATGCTGCTGGTACTATACACACAGGCGACAGTGCTGCTGGTACAATACACACAGGTGACAGTGCTGATGCTGGTGGTACTATACACACAGGTGACAATGCTGCTGGTTCTATACACACAGGTGACAGTGCTGCTGGTACTATGTACACACAGAGGTGACAATGGTGCTGCAGGTAGTATGCGCACAGAGGTGACAATGGTGCTGCAGGTAGTATGCGCACAGAGGTGACAATGCTGCTGGTACTATACACACAGGCGACAGTGCTGCTGGTACAATACACACAGGTGACAGTGCTGATGCTGGTGGTACTATACACACAGGTGACAATGCTGCTGGTTCTATACACACAGGTGACAGTGCTGCTGGTACTATGTACACACAGAGGTGACAATGGTGCTGCAGGTAGTATGCGCACAGAGGTGACAATGGTGCTGCAGGTAGTATGCGCACAGAGGTGACAATGGTGCTGCAGGTAGCATGCGCACAGAGGTGACAATGGTGCTGCAGGTAGCATGCGCACAGAGGTGACAATGTGCTGCAGGTGGTATACACACAGAGGTGACAATGGTGCTGCAGGTGGTATACAGACAGAGGTGACAATGGTGCTGCAGGTGGTATACACACAGAGGTGACAATGGTGTCGCAGGTAGTATGCGCATAGAGGTGAGAGTGCTGGTCTCCCCTTGCAGGCCCCGGTGCTCCCCTCTCCCCCTACTGTCTTGTAGACGGCAGGGGTTCCAAATAGCGAAGCATATGTTATTCTTACCTGTCCGGGCTCCAGCGGCGCGATGCAGGTGTATCGTCCTCCGCCGCTATGTCGCCGCCCCTGGAGTTCAGGATCCAATATGGCGTCCGGGAAGTCTCGCGAGAGTTCCCAGACGCCATCTTGGAGATAGTTGTCGCCGCCCCCGGAGCCATGGATCCGAACAAAGCCACGGAAGTGGCATCGTATGCAACGGAAGTCGCTACGGCAATTATATAATAACATATTTATTTGGTGTACTAGTCTCCAGGGAAAGGTACAAGACTGCTACTTTGCGGCATCCCATTTTCATGGGTTATAGTGGCTCCAAGTAGGAACCACAAGCAGGGAGCGCATTTGCATTTTTGTAACTTTTATTAAAATAAATTGCTGTTGGACTTTGATTTTTCAACAGATCTGCATGCGTATAACGTATTTTCCTGAATATTGCTGACTTTCCAGATTAAGTACTATTGTATGACTGAGACACCTTACCAAAATTGAACTCTCTCGTTTTCCTTTTGCATTGTACAGATTGATTAATGGATGGTAGAATTTGCTCTGTGCTCTTCTGCTTCTTATGAGATGGCACATATTCCTCTGAAAAACAAATCAGAAATCCATAACACACACATTAGGCCATCACAGTTCTGACATATCCAATATTTTAACAGGAAGAATAGCCCTCATAAAACACTCGAAAGAGGCTCATACAACATATGTAAGCAACGCCCAATAAGTGAAAACTATGTGTGCACACGTACCAGACCTTGATACTCGTTATCGTACATAATGTAAACTGCTATGGCTTTGCATCATTTCATAAAAATTGAATGGACAGAAATTATATGATTAAATCTTTTTCTATGCATTAAAAACATTTTGCTCCAAGTCAAAAGTATCGAGTTTTATCTCTTAGTGTATTCTTCCTGTTTCTAAGTATTCTATTTTTTTTTAATTCAGCCATATAGTTCCAAAGAAGTGGTTCTTTTTAGTTGGTGCTAACCTTTTGGTACTTTAAAAAGAGAAAGGGATCTCAGTATGACTATGCAGAGCAGATTAAAGACATATCCCTTAGAATCCTGAGAACCATGCCCCCTTGACCACAAATGTCAGCACTAAATGATAAGTGGATAATATAAGAGAAAGTCCAGCTCACTGCATTATTAGGAGCACAAAATATAGGCTTCTTTATAATTAAAATCACAAAAATACAGCACACACAACATCCCCTATAATGGCTCTACATGTTTCTGGAGTTAAACACCCTTACACATGTAGAACCATTATAGGGGTTGTTGAAGTTGTTATGGCCACTTTACACGTCCCGATATCGGCGTCCAACTCCGATAAAAAGTCACGTGGTTCGTGCGTTGTCCCGATATCGTTCGTGCGTTGTATGGTATAAATGTCCAATTCGATGCAAGAACGATGTCAAAACGATATCGGCGATCAAATGAGCCTGCTCTCCAACGGCCCGATATTGGATGGACGATCTGGCCGGATCGTGCTGTGTAAAAGCCCAACTACGATGTGGAGTACAACTTCCCCTATCCTGTCCCATGCTAAATCGTCGTTCCTGGGTCGGCCGTACAAGGGGGGCGTACACATCGTAGTGGCGTTGCCTGCCGATATCGCGCTGTGTAACATCTCCTATGCGATCTTGGAATTCTGCCCAGAAAAAGCGCGCTCCCGCGGCGTTGGATCCAATATCGGACCGACGTTGGGACGTGTAAAGTGGCCATTACAGTTAGTAAACCTGGACTTGGCTTTCTTCTTCTCACTTTATAAAAACACCCCTATCTCTTGAACCATATGGCAAATTTCTTAAAAAAAACAAAACAGAATACTAAGGGGAGCAGCAGAAATAATATAAGAGCAAAAACTAACC
>JARQOC010000002.1:447447358-447512358 GCA_033576535.1 Allobates femoralis
TCTGGCTAGTCCTCTGTTGAGACTCCTAATGTCTAAGGCAATGGTAAGGACATATATAACAGGATGAGGCCATGATGGGGATGTATATACAAGGATGGGCCATAATAGGGGTATATATACCAGGCAAGGATGCTGTACATGGTGTATATGAGGGCAGGGATGCTGTACATGAGGTATATGAGAGCAGGGATGCTGTACATGAGGTATATGAGGGCAAGGATACTAAACATGGGGTATATGAGGGCAGGGATACTGCACATAGGATATATAAGGGCAAGGATGCTGTTCATGGAGTATATCATGGCAGGAATCTGCTTGCATTCCATACTAAAATCAATCAATATATCTAATATTCTGCTTTCTATTCCAATAAAGATCAATTCAACTGCTATGTCTGAAAAGGGCAGTGGGAGTGGCTCAGCTTCAATGTGTGAATCAACGCATGAGATTGATGACCCCCTGCTGAAGAGAAGAGCAGACTACAAAGGTAAGTTCTATATCATATCATAAGTTCTATATCAGCCTCTATATTATATATACAGCCCACAACCTCTTTATTATAATCATAATTCATGGTATGTTTTAAAGGGGCCCACTGTGGCTGTTTTGCCCAGCGCCCCCAAAAAACTGGAGCCGGCCCTGTGTACAAGTACACAAGTACAAATAAATTGCTAATAAGTGCATGAAGGGGGAGGCCAGATGATACAAGGGACAGATTTGGATGAAGATATTACAAAGGGCAGAATGGGAATAGTTAAATAGTGAGCTGAGATGATAGGCAGTCCTAAAGAAATGCATTTTTAAGGCCTGCTTAAAACTGTGAGTAATGGGACTAATCGAATTGTTCTTGGTACTACACTCCAGAGAATTGGCGCAGCTCTTGAGAAGTCTTGGAGATGGGAGTGGGAGGATGTCAGTTGTGTTATTGATTGCACGGGCATAAATAGAGATGAGGGAGGAGATGTACGATGGGTCAGAACTGTGGAGGGCTTTGTGGGTCAGAGTGATATGTTTATATTGTACTCTGTAGCAGATGGGCGACCAGTGCAATGACTGGCACAGGATAGAGGCATCGATGAAGCGGTTGGACAGGAATATGATCCTGGCTACATTCAGGATGGATTGGAGAGGAGAGAGTTTAGTAAACAGAAGACCAATTAGAAGAGAATTGCTTTAATCCAGACAAGAATGAATAAGGGGGACAGAGTTTTTGCAGCGTCAACAGTAAGAAAAGGTCAAGTTCTAGAGATATTTTTGAGGTGTAGGTGACACAAGTGAGCGATGGGGGGGTCAAAGTCAAATATAACCCCAAGACAGCAGGCATGCTGTTGGAAGTATTGGTGGAATAGCAATGTTGGGTTTAGGACGGTTTATAGAGGGAGGAAACATGAGAAGTTCAGATTTAGACAGATTCAGATTCTTCATTCCTCTTCATTCTTCTATAGTCTGGTCCACCTTTGCTCTGGTCATCCAGAAAGTGACACCCTGCTGGTGAGGCTCCAGTGGATATGTATGGCACTACACAAGTCATTGACTTATGAGTTACGGTGTTCCTGTTAGAAGAATACCATGGCACATCAATAAAATAAAGTATGTATTTTATTTATGACATTTCAAAAGGTTTGTGCTTTCTAGCCAACATTAACGTTTTGGTCCTGGATCCCAGTCGGCAGAGTGGCACACCTCCTCCATATTCGTGTCTGCCAGCTGTGATCACGGTCAGTTTGACCGAAACGTTAATGTTTTGCCAGAAAGCACAAACCTTCTGAGATGTCATAAATAAAAATTATACTTCAGTTCTTTACTTTATTGATGTGCCATGGTATTCTTATAACTGGAAATTGATTACTATCATTACAAGATGGGACCAACAAGTGAATACCATTGTTCTATTTTAGCATCGGGATTCTAGAATCTGTGTAGAGTTTACTCAGTATATTTCAAATATGTCGGCATAGCGGCCACCGCTATTCTGATTGTTCGGCGCACTGAAGGCGGCGACCGATGAGAAGAGCGCCGCGCTGTATGGCGCCATACTTCAAATACATGGAATATTTTAAGTTTCACATTTACCATTGTAAATGAGGCGCTATTCTCATTGGTTGCTGTCTGCTGCGGGCAAGCAATGAGAATAGCGCCTCACTTTCATCAGTAAATGTGAAACTCAAAGTCGTCCATTATATGTCTAAGATGGTGGCCTGATTCTAAATAATAGGGAGTCTAGCATGCATATATACATTATTCATTCAAATTTGACAATAATACACATAAGACATGATATGTATCTATGAACTACCAATGTTTGTATAGTATATGTCAATGTAGTACATGTCATGATTCTAAGGCAAGGCTTTTCGTACAGATACTGGCACCGATGTTTTGTACAGATTATTAACATTCATATATAAATTGAATATACATAATCTATGGTTTAGCCAGTACATGTTTCCCCACCAACCACGGGAAGGTAGCCTTACAGCTGGTGGGACCTACTCTACTCTATCCCTAATTATTAATACTTAGACTCCTTTTAAATCAGATATTTTTCGGCTATTTGCAGAAGGTGTGGAATAACAAAATACAATTTCTGCACTTGGCACCAAAAGACCTACCTACAGATCACTTTCAGCAAGTAACATGTAATGTATATGGAACTTCCAGTTAGCTTGCAGTAAATACGGCAAGCACAGCTTCGACAGATTCACTAAATGCAACCACTAAAAATCAGAGCTAACTGCGATTTTGGTGGTTGAAACTGTCGAAACCACATGTGCCGCAAATGCCGCAAGTAAACCACAAATTCAATATAAATTTCATGCAACTTACATTAAGAGTACTGTAGGTCACAATTAGGCAGCAAGTGGCAAAATTGCTTTTTTCCCACTATAAATTCCACAAATAGCAGAAGAATTGAAATTTAAAATCAAAATGTCTATTCTTTCCCTATGTGTCTAAATATGTACCTATGTGTCTAAATATGTACCTATATGTATGTATGTACTTATATGTACAGAACACAGTTTGACATAGAGATGTGTGTGAACAGGCGTCCCACCCGTCTCTTAGCTGTTCACAAAAACCTCACCCTTTGTAAAAATAAAATGAAATCTCTCAGCAGCTATACTACTGGAGCTTCAGGTTCTTATCACTAAATGCAAGCATTTAGATGATACACATCTACAATCTACAACAAAGTGTGTGTTTATATACATATGCTATGAAATATAAAAATAATGTTTCTAAGCTTAAAAAACTAATGACTATATATA
The DNA here is from genome assembly GCA_033576535.1 of Allobates femoralis. Taxonomy (NCBI): domain Eukaryota; kingdom Metazoa; phylum Chordata; class Amphibia; order Anura; family Aromobatidae; genus Allobates; species Allobates femoralis. The sequence continues at coordinate 447,450,628 of JARQOC010000002.1, forward strand.
TTAAATATTTTATATCAACTAATTATAATGTCTTTATCTATAACTAAACACATTTTTTTTTTTTTTTTTTTTTTTTTTTATATTCCGATACATATATGGCTAAATGAATTTTTTTGTAATTTTTTTTTATTCCTATACATCTATGGCTAAACTAATTTATTTTAATATTCGTGTTAAATTAGAAAGTAACTATATATCTAAATCTAATATGCATCTAAAGAATTAAAATTAAAATATTTTTATACACTATATTTTTAGTGAAAACTAAAACTAACGACTATATATCTTAAATTACTATTTTATATCTAATAAGTAATTATAATGACTTTATCTATAACTAAGGTAATTTTGTTGGCATTTTTTTTTTTCTATTCCTATACATCTATGGTTAAACTAATTTTTAAAAAAAATTTTTTGTTTTTCTATTACTATACATCTATGGCTAAACTAATGTATTCAAATATTTGTCTTTAATTAGAAAGTACATATGTATCTAAATGTAATATGTATCTAAAGAATTTAAAGTAAAATATTTTTATAGACTATATTTGTAGTGAAAACGAACACTAACGACTATATTTCTTAAATAACTATTTTATATCTAATAACGAATTATAATGTCTTTATTAGGGATGGGCGAATCTACTCGCTAGGACTCGTTACTCGGCGAGTAGTAAGGGACTCGCAGGACTCGGTACTCTGCGAGTTTCCCAGTGATTACTCGCACGAGTCCAATGCAAATCAATATCAATCCTAGTTTTGTCAGAAACGCTGACAAAACTAGGATTGCCATTGTTTGCATTAGACTCCTGCGAGTAATCACTGGCTACTGTGCCAGTGATAGCAGGGAAACTCGCAGATAACTGCTGTTTCTTTGCGAGCCGAGTCCAGCTGTCTTCTCTGTGCAGCTCCAGGGTCCTAGAGCCCGCCTGCTCACAGACATTATGTAGCAGTGCTGAGATTGTTCTCAGTCTGCTCATTCCCTGTGTACAGACATGAATGTCTGTGCACAGAGATGATGTAGCAGAGCTGAGATTGTTCTCAGTCTGCTCATTCCCTGTGTACAGACATGAATGTCTGTGCACAGAGATGATGTAGCAGTGCTGAGATTGTTCTAAGTCTGCTCATTCCCTGTGTACAGACATGAATGTCTGTGCACAGAGATGATGTAGCAGAGCTGAGATTGTTCTCAGTCTGCTAATTCCCTGTGTACAGACATGAATGTCTGTGCACAGAGATGATGTAGCAGAGCTGAGATTGTTCTCAGTCTGCTTATTCCCTGTGCATAGACATCTATATTTATGCACAGGGGATGTAGCAGAGAGGACATCGCGTTTTGGACTGCGTCGGACGGAAGAGGATTTTTTTAATTAAAGATGGAGTCCCTAATGGCTTTTTTTTTAATTTCTAATAAAAAATTTTCCTTGTGTTGTGTTTTTTTTAAAACAATTTAATAGAAATTCATGGCGGTCATGTCTAATATTGGCGTGACCGCCATAAATTTCGGGCTTAGGGCCAGCTGATAATACAAAGCTGGCCCTAACCTCTTTATTACCCAGCGTGCCACCGCTACCAGGGCCGCTGGAAGAGCGGGGTTCAGCGCCAGAGGATGGCGCTTCAATGAACGCGCCATCTTCTGGGGCGGCTGCGGGCTGCAATTTGCAGCGGGGGGTGCCCAGAAAGCTTGGGCATCCCTGCGCTGCGGATTCCAGCCCCCAGCTGCTTAGCTGTACCTGGCTAGACATAGAAATTGCGCGGAGCCCCACGCATTTTTTTTTTATTATTTCATGAATTTCAGAGTCAGAGTCTCAGAGTCAGAATCTCAGAATTTCATGAAATAATTAAAAAAAAATGCGTGGGGCTCCGCGCAATTTCTATGTCTAGCCAGGTACAGCTAAGCAGCTGGGAGCTGGAATCCGCAGCGCAGGGATGCCCAAGCTTTCTGGGCACCCCCGCTGCAAATTGCAGCCCGCAGCCGCCCCAGAAGATGGCGCATTCATTGAAGCGCCATCCTCTGGCGCTGAACCCCGCTCTTCCAGCGGCCCTGGTAGCGGTGGCACGCTGGGTAATAGAGGTTAGGGCCAGCTTTGTATTATCAGCTGACCCTAAGCCCGAAATTTATGGCGGTCACGCCAATATTAGACATGACCGCCATGAATTTCTATTAAATTGTTTTAAAAAAAACACAACACAAGGAAAATTTTTTATTAGAAATAAAAAAAAAAGCCATTAGGGACTCCATCTTTAATTAAAAAAATCCTCTTCCGTCCGACGCAGTCCAAAACGCGATGTCCTCTCTGCTACATCCCCTGTGCATAAATATAGATGTCTATGCACAGGGAATAAGCAGACTGAGAACAATCTCAGCTCTGCTACATCATCTCTGTGCACAGACATTCATGTCTGTACACAGGGAATGAGCAGACTGAGAACAATCTCAGCTCTGCTACATCATCTCTGTGCACAGACATTCATGTCTGTACACAGGGAATGAGCAGACTGAGAACAATCTCAGCACTGCTACATCAGGCAGCAGGCGGGCTCTAGGACCCTGGAGCTGGCAGCCTGTACAGAGGAGACAGGATCTTATCTGTGCGAGTCAGCTATTACTTACAAAGTAAACGAGCAATGCAAATAAATGACAAAACTAGGATTGCTTCAGGCTGAAGCTTCCGAGACACATCTGCGATTTGTACATCTCACACTACTCGCTATTACTCGCTTCCCCATTCATTAACATTGGACTCGCTAGACTCGCAACGAGTAGCGAGTCCTGGGCTCGGACTCGCTAGAGTCAAGCGATTCCGAGTAATTTAGGATTCGCCCATCACTAGTCTTTATCTATAACTAAACTGTTTTTTTTGGTATGTTTGTTTTTTTGTATCCAGCACTTTCACCTTAACATTGCATCGTGTTTTCACTCGTGAAAAAGCCACATATAACTGTCCATGTCCAAAAACGGGTTCTGGCGAAAAAAATCCCTACTTTCTCCAGTTTTTGGCCTTGGGATTTGTTGATGGTCATGGCAAAATCAGGCTTCACGGTAAATTGTCGATGTCTTAACTTGAAAGGTAAGCCAGTCTCTGATGGAGATAAATCAATCCTTGGAATAAACACCACATTTCCTTCTGCAGACCCAGTAATGACTTTTGCTTGAATCATATTGTCAAACAAAGCGATGACAATCAGGCGAGTCCCATTGCAAAGACCTTTTCTGCTGTTAAAGTTGCGCAAAAGCATGACAATGGTACCGATTTTTAATTTGAGGCGATGAGAAGGCATTCCCGTTGGTGTGAGTGAATTTAAAAATTCCACTGGATATTCGTCTGGATCTTCTGTCTCATCAGGATCAATGGAATCATCACTAATGTATTCAGTGTATTCACCAGCAATGCAATCCATAACCTTAGAGTTCACCATATCCACATGGTCATTTTTAGGACAAAGAATGGCATGTGATGCAGCAATCTGAATGCTTTCATTGTTATGTACATCAATGACAATGTTTTCACCAAATATAGCAAGTATAATTGAGCCAGTGCAGATCATGTCTTGTGGGATTTCAATGATATCTTCTCCAAGGTTGAAATCATTGGACAATTCACCATTTCCCAGTTGAAGTAACCAACTGCTATAATCAGGATCAATGGAACGCATGTTGTTGAAGAGTGGCAATTGAGTGAAAAGCTGCCATTGTCGTGAGTATTTAATACAGCTCTCTATAATGTCAGTTCTTGTACCATGTGGGATGATAGGCAAACACTGTCGAACGTCTCCTCCCAGAACAATGACTTTCCCTCCAAAAGGTGTTGTATTTTTCTTGGAGATATCTGTTGTCATGACATCCCGTAAAAGTTGATCTATCACATGCAATGCATATTTAGATAACAGAGTGGACTCGTCAATAATGAAAAGTTTGGTACTTTTCAAATGTTGTGCAGCATCTGTATCATTTTTAATTCTGGAAACGGATGTTTCATTAATTGGAATTGGTATGCCATAAAGCGAATGGATGGTTCTTCCTCCTTGCAGTAAGTTAGCTGCAATCCCTGTACTGGCTGCAGGTGAGACAATTTCGCCTTCTCCTCTTAGTTCATGAATTAATAAATCATACAGATATGTTTTCCCACTGCCACCTGGACCGTCAATGAAAAAGCACTTAGGTTGTAGACTTCTATCATGTAAAGCTTGATTGATAGCATCATAGGCCAAAAGTTGTTGGTCATTTAAAGTAGTTTTCATTTCCCGAGCTCTTCTTAACTCATCATCCTTGTTGTATTGTGAGCGATGTGTGGCTTTCTTTTTGGTCGTGGTAGATTAAAATCAGTAAAAGTTTTGCCATGAAATTTTAGAACATTTTGGACATCTGTCATTGCATATCCTTCACAATTCTCACACTCCTCAGTGTTGGAGTGGTATGCATGGCAGTAGTCTTGGATAAAGTCTTGTTTAAATTCTTGCCACAACTCCAATGGATGAGCTGGAGGACCAAAAATACATATATATGCAAACATATCACGAAGCTGTGCAGGCATGTTGAGAACACAGGCATCCAATAAAGTATTTCTCCAAACAGTGTCATCGAAGAGCAATCCAAGGGCTAATGCCGCCTCTTTAAAAGTTGGGTATGTGACTTCATTAACAGTCTGAATGTTGTCAAAACTTGTTGCTCCTTTGACATGCAGTAACAACAACCTTAAATAGTACCGTTCTTGTTCTTTCATACTGACAGTATACATTCTTCCAATCACTGAAGAACCTCCTCGCTTTCTAATTTCCCATGCACCTTGTTTCCAAACATAGTGCTCTGGAATTTGGCGGTCGAAGTAATCCTGAGCATGTGGGTCATTCTCATTCAGCTGAAAGTAGGCCATAAGAGTGGATTTTCTGTGCATTGTGTAACTGATGTTTTCAACAGAGTCATCCTCATGAAAATAAAGTGGTTGAGAATGTGGTAGATGTACGGCAAGACGAATAATGGAGTGGGATTGTCTATGCATAGGGTAAGCAAAGATTCGCCAAGCTGCCTCCGGTGCACTCACGTATCTTGAATCCATGAATTGATGTGTTTCATCATGGTGGATATTAGTTTGGCAAATTTCAAGATTGGCTTTATCATGTCCTTTGTAGACATATTTGAATAGGTACCGTATATACTCGTGTATAAGCCGACCCGTGTATAAGCCGACCCCCCTACTTTTGCCCCCAAAATCTGGGAAAAACTATTGACTCGTGTATAAGCCGAGGGTGGACCCCAGCACAGGTATACAGCCCCCAGCAGTGTGGTATACAGGCCCCCCGATGGTATACAGGCCTCCCCAGTGGTAGTATACAGCCCCCAGCAGTGTGGTATACAGCAGCCTCCCCAGTGGTATATACAGGCCCCAGCAGTGTTACAGCAGCCTTCCCAGGGTATATACAGAAGCAGCCGCAGGGTATATACAGCAGCAGGCCCAGGGTATATACAGCAGCAGCCCCATGGTATATACAGCAGCAGCCCCATGGTATATACAGCAGCAGCCCCAGGGTATATACAGCAGAAGCCCCATGGTATATACAGCAGCAGCCCCAGGGTATATACAGCAGCAGCCCCATGGTATATACAGCAGCAGCCCCAGGGTATATACAGCAGCAGCCCCATGGTATATACAGCAGCAGCCCCAGGGTATATACAGCAGCAGCCCCATGGTATATACAGCAGCAGCCCCAGGGTATATACAGCAGCAGCCCCATGGTATATACAGCAGCAGCCCCAGGGTATATACAGCAGCAGCCCCATGGTACATACAGCTGCAGCCCCAGGGTACATACAGCAGCAGCCCCAGGGTACATACAGCAGCAGCCCCAGGGTATATACAGCAGCCCGAGGTATACAGGCCCCCCATCAGTATACAGGCCCCCCCCATGGTCTGTAAACCTGTAAAGGAAGATGATTATACTTATCGCTGTCCTGCTGCCGTCCCCGCTCTGCATCGCGATCCTCCATCTTCATTCACCGGCTTCCGACTTCCTGTGTTCTGCGCCGAATGACGTCATTGTCGGCGCCGACAGGAAGCCGGAGGATGGAGGAGCGCGATGCAGATGGAGGATCACGATGCAGAGCGGGGACGGCACCGGGACAGCGATAAGTATAATCATCTTCCTTTACAGGATTACGGACCATGGGGGGGCCTGTATACTGATGGGGGACCTGTATACCTCTGGGGGGGGCGCCCGTATAGTGACTCGCATATAAGCCGAGGGGGTAACTTTTCAGCCCAATTTTTGGGCTGAAAAACTCGGCTTATACGCGAGTATATATGGTATTTAACACTTTGAATGGAAGCACATACCTCAACATTAATATGACACTTGTATTTTAATAGTAGGAAAGGGTTATAGGGAACAACCCAAGAATTATCAATCATCTTAGAATTGTGTTCAAAGGATGATCCTTCCTTTCTTTGATAAGTAGGGTACGCATCCTCAGCTAAGACTGTTTTTGTTTGGAAATCTTTAGGAAAACCTTTCTTACACTTTCCAAGATCCATACATGGAGAATTGGGGTTGTGTTGTCCACAGGGTCCATGAATCATGTGTTGCATCACAATTTCATGGAGCACAGGGTAATCTTCTGGATCAGGGATTTCAGCCCAAACTATATTATCCACTTCAACCTCAGTTCTTAGTTTGGATTTGCTATCCAGAATGATCAAAATGTGAGCGTGTGGTAGGCCACGCTTTTGGAATTCAATAACATGAACCATTGCACAAACTTTGCCAAATAATCCACTATTAATGTCTTTTAATAGGGCTTCCAGTTTAATTCTGAAGACACGGGCGACTAAATCAGGTCTATGTTCCACACGCTGCCATGGCTCTAAATTGTTTGTAATCTCCCTCCATTTAGGATTACAGGTCATGGTTACAAAAAGATCCGGTCGTCCAAATTTAGTGACAATAGCCATGGCATCCTGATAGCGTTGCTGCATGTTTCTTGGACTGCCTTCAAAGGAAGATGGTAAAATGACCGTCTTGCCAATGGGAATACCTTTCTCAATAGATTTTTTCTGGAGATGTTCCTGAAGTACGCAATAATCCTCCCCTTTTAAATCCTTTTGGTGTTGGATAAAATTTAAGCGATTTGCCTCAATTTTCACATACGCATCCACTAAGTACTGCTGCGTTAGTTTGCCACCATTCAGGACAGGATTGAACCGATTCCGTACAGACAACAAATAGCAGTAATACTGGAGCTGTGTAACCCTGCGTTGAATTTGGCCTTGATGCTTGAGTCCCTCATGCCAGCCTTGTTCTCCATGAGGGAAAAATAAGGGATACAGTAATGCATCTAAATTGCTGTGTAGAATACTGACTTGCTGTGTTTTTGGGGCCAAGGGGTTATTTGGATCAGGTTTCAAATGAATTAAAATGTCTCTATTGAACGGTGGCTCTCCATCAGCATGTTCAAAGACCACAGCAACTTCATTGACAGTAGGATTGTTATAGCGTCTAGGGTCTTGGTCTCTGTCTTGTTTAATGGCCATGATAATATTTGGCATAACGGTGCCATGTTCTACTGCCTTCTGTTGTTCTTCTAATTCAACGTCACGTAGCATTTTGTAGGCCGAAACAACGGGATTAATATTATCCAATTGAAGAGCAATGATACTCATTAAAGTAGGATGACATTTAACATTTTCTGGAGAGTGTAGCCGTTGTTCTGTAGCGGTTGCAATATCTAAAATGTAGAGTTGTGCATATGCTGGAGGTTGATCTTCAGCAGGATGGAGTGTTCCCGTGCGATGATAAATTTGCCCATGAATTCGGAAACAGTAAGGGCCGTGTCCAGGTGGTGGAGAAACATGGGCACCCATGGAGGCAAAAGCAAAAGAACTATTAATGCTCCTGATATTCTCCATCAAATTTTTACTGTACTCACTCTCTCCTTTCAGCAGGCGTTGGAAGACCTCCGGGTATTGAGGTAATGGTACCTTTACTTTACCCTTGTGGCAACAAAGAGTAAAGTGTTTATCTGATGGGCGTTCATCAGTAAAATGTCGAGCCTCACAATGTTCACATATTACATTCATGAAACCACAGGTATGTTCTGCAATAGCATGATCCTGATCAATAAATCCCATTGGCTGAAGGAAAGGTGAAGATAAGAAAGGTAGATTTTATTGTGTAATCCTACATAGATGAGACATGGAAGGGACGTAGAATCAAAACATTCAAGAAAAGAAGAAGTTGAATATAAATTGCGTTGTGGCTCTTGCAATGTAGAAGTGGAAGAACGTGTGCGTATGTCACGACGTCTATCAGCCAAAAAGGTCAAGTGGAGTATTTTTGACGTAGGAGACAGTGTATCTTGATGCATCTGTCTTGTCCTTTTTATGCGGATAATGTTAGACTGTTTGCTGTATGGCGTCTCCTCAGCACAGTGTTTTCTTTTAGATGTGGCCTTGCGATGTGGTAAAGGCTGTTCAGTAGTAGTTAACACAGTAGAAGAGGTGGTAACAGTATGAGGATCAGACAAAGAGGTGGCAGCAGTATGAGGATCAAACGAAAAAGTGGCAGCAGGATGAGGATCAGACAAAAAGGTGTCAGCAGTATGAGGATCAGACGAAGAGGTGGCAGCAGTATGACGGTCAGACGAAGAGATGGCAGCAGTATGACGGTCAGACAAAGAGGTGGCAGCAGTATGACGGTCAGACGAAGAGGTGGCAGCAGTATGAGTGTCAGACGGATCTCCTGTAGGCATGAACTCTTGATGTTTGCGTCTTTGACGCACAGGCGCGGCACGCTTCTTGCGCATACGCACAGACTCCTTTTGAACCTTTGCTTCTTTGCTTCCCATGGAGGTCATGGGAGGTGTTAAAGGCTGTTCACTTGGTAGAATGTCAGTACACGAAGAGGCAGGAGAAGTATCTTTCTCAGACGGTTCTTCAATGACATTAATTTGTTTGATTTGCCGTCTGGCACGCGCACCCATGGCTCTTTTTGACATTCGTACACTTCTTTCTTCAGAAGACATTTCAGCAATACGTTGCTTCGAAGCAGCCTTTGCAACATCCAACCGAAAACGTCTAATTGGAGAAGACAGTTTGGCAATGCGTTTCACTCTAGCAGCTTTAATACGTTGTAAACGAAGACGTCTCTCTTCCAAAGTCTCCTCTGCAATGCGTTTGGCGTGAGCAGCCTTAACACGATCTAAGCGAAGACGTCTCTGTTCCGAGGTCTCCTCAGCAGTGCGTTTCGCCTTAGCAGTCTTCTCACTATCTAAGCGAAGACGCCTCTCTTCTGAAGTCTCCTCTGAAATACGTTTCGCCTTAGCAGCGTTACGAAGATCTAACTGAAGACGTCTCTCTTCCGAAGTCTCCTCTGCACTGCGTTTTGCTTTAGCAGCCTTATCACGATCTAACCGAAGACGTCTCTGTTCCGAAGTCTCCTGTGCACGCTTCTTCTTAGGCGTAGATGCAGCCTCCTTGGCAAGAGCGATATTTTCAGTTGGAGAGCTCATGTTAATAAGAATAGTCAGTCAATCAAATCCAAAATGAGCTAGAGTGTGTTAGTTAAGGAAACAATCAATAATAACTATGTCTAAATAGGCAAAAACAATAAAAGGAAAGTGTGTATTTAAATAACCTGTGAAAATGAAATTATGGAGTTCTTTAAAGTACGAAACAAATATTTCATGATGTTTACTGTATGGAGTAGTGAATGGCAATCAGTGTGTTTAAAGTCCTTTAAAAGAGACTTGAAGGCAAGACAAATGGATGCAAGGGCCCTTTGATAGGCGCGTTGTAAAAGCAGATTTCGAACATTGTAAAAAAAGGGGTTAAAGTACCGATATGACAGGAAGTTCCGCATAACTGGCAGCAGAGGTGGAGTTGCAGAAGGTGGTGCAAAATGGGAGAGGTAGTGTTATTTTATACCTAAAACGTAGGGTTTTGGGATTATAGGGAAAGGAGTGTTTTTTGTGTTTCTTGCTGAAGTTGGTGGAAACAGTGGCATTAGCAGTGAGCGTGAAATGGCACAATGTGACCCAACCCTGGTGAAAATAGAAATAAGGGCACTTGTGGAGTACATGGTGAAACAGGCAGGTCAATGTAAAAATCAACATTAATCCGTCGATGTAGTGTGACCTTACGCAACCACATCCATGGTGACGGGAATGGTGAACTTGCGTTAATAATAGAAATATTTCCAGCTGTTATGGAATAATGTAAATCGGCATGTACAACACGCGTGTGAAAGGGGCCCCAGTTGCTCATACAGTGTAAAATGGCATGCAAGCAATATATTTGGTATGTAAAATTAGTTAATGTCCTACTGTGACGATAGGGCCTTTTACATTAGCGGTAATTAGAAATATCATCAGATGTAGAGAAAAAACTGTATCTGCAGCGTTTGGTGCATAGCCGCAGCATAACCGCTGCACTTGGGTTAATCTCCATAGTCACTATATAGTTAATTTCGGCAGGTGCGTCAATTTGGGTTTAGCACTTGCGGCAGGTGGTGAGGCGATAAAAAACAGTGGGCGACCGTGATATATTTTGCAGCAGCACCTGGCGCAAGAGCTAAAGCGCACTTGCGGTATCTGGCGCAAGTCCCTATATACAGACAATGGCGATTACCGGAACCGGACTGCAAGTGCATCAGTTATGCAGTGACTATGCAGCAAGCAGAGCAGATGTGATTTTTTCACGACATCTGCCACAATGTAAAATTAGCGCAGATGTGAAAGGGACAGGTAGCATTACATCCAAACTGTTAAATATAAGACAGTTAGTAGTCCTACATACTAATTAGTATGAAATATAAGCAAAATAGCATATAATGGGTTAATGTAGTCATAACAATGTAACGACACACTGCACGTAGAAATAAAATAAAGAACAGTGTGTAAGGGGTTAATATAGCACTGGCACGCGTACAAAATACGGCACAATCATTAAAATGCTAAATAGTATTAAAATGGCAGTAATAGAGCACATAGTGACATAGGCAGTGAATAGCCAAGACAATAGAAGGGGTTAATGTACTACTTGCACTCCTATAGGGCCCTTTCACATCAGCGTTTTTTAAAATTTGCGGCAGATGCCGTGAAAAAACCGCATCTGCCGCAATTAGCGCATACCGGCTCCACTTGCGGCGCGGTTGCGGTAAACCCAATGCAAAGTATAGGCGTACTTGCAGCAGGTACGGCAAGTGCGGGTTTGCACTTGCAGCAGGGAAAAAAAACGCCGTTGCGGTAAACGCTATGCTAAGTATAGGCGTACTTGCGGCAGGTGCGGCAAATGCGGTTTTGCACTTGCGGCAGGTGCGGCAGTGGAAAAACCGCGGTCTGCCGCTTTTTTATTCGCTGCGGCACCTGCCGCAAGTGCAAAACGGCACTTGCCGCACCGGCCGCAAGTACGCCTATAGTTAGCATAGCGTTTACCGCAACGGCGCCGCAAGTGGAGCCGGTATGCGGTAATTGCGGGAGATGCGGTTTTTTCACAGCATCTGCCGCAAATTTCAAAAAACGCTGATGTGAAAGGAGCCAAAACAGTGTAGAAGAGAAAATAAGAAAGAAAAGGTATAGAAGAGGTTAATTGTCAAATGTAATGAGTACAGCACATAGGGACAGAGTAAATGAATAGCAAACATAATGAAAGGGGTTAATGTAGCAGTTCACATCTGCGTTTATTTGAAATCGCGGCAGATGTGGTGAAAAAACTGCATCTGCCGCGATTGCCGCATAACCGCTGCACTTGCGGCGCGGTTGCGGTAATCCCCATAGAAAGTATAGGGGGACTTGCGGCAGGTGCGGCAACTGCGGTTTTGCACTTGCGGCAGGTGCGGCCGCGAAAAAAACCGCGGTGAGCCTATACTTTCTATGGGGATTGCCGCAACCACGCCGCAAGTGCAGCAGTTATGCGGCAATTGCGGCAGATGCGGTTTTTTCACCACATCTGCCGCGATTTCAAATAAACGCAGATGTGAAAGGACCCTAAAACAGTGTGACAGAAAAATAAAATACAAAAGGCATAGAAGAGGTTAATGTAGAAATGCCCTTAGTACAGCACGTAGTGAGATATGAAGTGGAGTAGAAATAGAATAGAAGGGGTTAATTTTAAAATGTAATGAATACAGCACATAGCGACACAGTTAGGGAATAGCAAACAGAATGCAAGGGGTTAATGTAGCAGTGTGAACCCTAGAAAACAGTGTGACACAAAATTAATATGCAAAATGCATAGAAGAGGTTAATGTAGAAAAGCCCTTAGTACAGCACATAGTGAGATAGCAAGTGGAGCCCAAATAGAATAGAAGGGGTTAATTTTAAAATGTAATGAGTACAGCACATAAAGACACAGTTAATGAATAGTAAACAGAATGGAAGGGGTTAATGTAGCAGTTAGAACCATATAAAACAGTGTGGGGGAAAAGTAAAATGCAAAATGCATAGAAGAGGTTAATGTAGAAATGGCCTTAGTACAGCACATAGTGAGATAGGAAGTGGAGCACAAATAGAATAGAAGGGGTTAATAAAGTTTGAAAAAAACAGGTCAATATGGTGAAAGGAAGCTAATATGAAATTAGTATAAAGAAAGGGTTAATATAAGCATAGGCATTAGGAATATATATTCTGATGTGAGATTTTACTGTGAAAACAGCTTTTTAACTTTTACATAGTTCACAAAATCAAATTTCGCGCTCTAACATGGCGGACGCGAAATGTTCATTCATAAAAAACCGGCAGGCGCCAGCCGCAATGTGATTGGAGAGCGGAAATTTCATAAACATGGCGCCATGAATACCATTGGTCGGCGCTACTGTGTGAAGATGCCGCTGTCCAATCACAACAGACTGGGGCGGAGCTACAGACTTCGAGCCTCCGGAACGGCGTGCCCGAAAATCAAACCAGGCGCTCGGCAAGGAAAGTTCAGCTTTCCCCGCTGAGCGCCAACCAATCAGAAGCAAACCGCCATGTCCAACAACCAATGACAATCGCGCCTCATTTCTCAATGCATCTCTATGGGAATGCGCCTCCAATCAGAGTGGCGGCGCCATTTTTAAAAATGCACAGCGGCCAATCAGAATCGGGCCTCATTCCCATAGACATACATAGCGAGTGTCGGCGATTTTAGTGCCGAGGCCCTGGTTCTATTTTTGGCCAGGATACTCGGCTCTGATCCGTCTTTCCACGGGGCCGCAAACTCGCAATGAGCGATTCACGGACATGGCTAGCGCCTTACCAACGACTCGCAATCCTTGCAAGTCGTAGCTGATACGCTAGCTATCGCCGCGAAGCGCTGAGTGCGATTTTGCGGCCCCGTCGAACTACCGAGCAGAGCCGAGTGCCATGGCCGAAAATAGAACCAGGGGCGCGGCCATAAAATCGGCGACACACCGCTATGTATGTCTATGGGAAGTGAGGCGGGATTTTGATTGGTCGCTGTGTGCTAACGCGGACCAATCAGAATTGCCGCGCACTTCCCATAGAGATAGAATGGACAATTTTTGTCCATTGTATGACGGCGCCTGAATGAGTATTCGGGCACAGCGGTCTCATAGACCGCGGAGGGCACTAGAAGCGCCGAAGTTTGCGCTAGTAGCGCAGACGTCGACGCTTTTAGCGGCGAAGTGTCCGAGCTGTGGCGCAGGCTCCATGCAGCGCCGATTGGCGCTGCATGGCGCAAAAGAGTAAAAGTGGTGAAAATAAAAGATAGAAAAATAGGTGAAAATAAAACGTAGCATCAGGCATATAGACTGATGTGAAAAGGTAGATTTCAAAAAGGATATCTTAGCTGATCAATCGCAGAAGTCGATCCGGCGCTTGCTTCCCGACGTCCGCCACGAAGGATGGATATCTTGGCTGAAATATAGTCCAACAGATGGTCCAGCGGTAGCTTCTCCTTCTCCCTCAAAGACCCTCACGAAGGATGGATTTCTTGGGCGAACGATAGTCCAACAGATGGTCCAACGGTAGTTTTTGTCTCGCAAACAGGATTCAAAGAGGTTGAAGATTCAAATTTGCCGCTATAAATAGCGGCCTTATCTGATTGGAGGGCGGCAACCTCAGAAAGATGTCGCCATGAATCTGATTGGGCGCTGTGTATTTTCGAAAATGGCGCCTCGATTGTGATTGGAGGGCGCATTCCCATAGAGATGCATAGAGAAATGAGGCGCTATTGTGATTGGTCGCCATAAGCAGATAACGACGAATCAGAATCGCGCCTCACTTCCCATAGACATAGAATGGGCACTTTCGGACTTTCAAATTTACCGCTGAAAGTGAGGCGCGATTCTGATTGGTGAGCGGAAGCACACAGCGACCAATCAGAACGGCGCCTCACTTCCCATAGACATACATAGCGGTGTGTCCGCGATTTTATGGCCGCTAAACAGAACCAGGGACCCGGCCATACATTTGCCGACACGCCGCTAATGTATGTCTATGGGAAGTGAGGTGCCATTCTGATTGGTGGCTCTGTGCTTCCGCTGGCCAATCAGAATGGCGCCTCACTTCCCATAGAGAAACATTAGCGGTGTCTCGCGAAATATATTGCCGCCCTTCTGGTTGTATTTTCGGCGACGGGGCTCGGCTATTTCCGGTCCAAAGAAAGTATTTATTTATTTTTTTTTTATTTCTTTTTATCTATTTTTCTATTTATGTCTCTTTATTTTTATCTTTTTTTCTGTATATATTATTATATAGATAGATAAGAAAAAAGATAGAAAAAGAGATAAAAAGAAAGATACTTAAAAAAAAAAAAAAATATTTTTTTTTTGGACCGGAAATAGCCGAGCCCCGTCGCCGAAAATACAACCAGAAGGGCGGCAATATATTTCGCGAGACACCGCTAATGTTTCTCTATGGGAAGTGAGGCGCCATTCTGATTGGCCAGCGGAAGCACAGAGCCACCAATCAGAATGGCGCCTCACTTCCCATAGACATACATTAGCGGCGTGTCGGCAAATGTATGGCCGGGTCCCAGGTTCTGTTTAGCGGCCATAAAATAGCGGACACACCGCTATGTATGTCTATGGGAAGTGAGGCGCTGTTCTGATTGGTCGCTCTATGCTTCCGCTGACCAATGAGAATTGCGGCGCACTTCCCATAGACATAGAATGGGCGCTTGTAGAATTTCAAATTTTCCGCTAAAAGTGAGGCGCGATTGTACGAATCAGAATCGCGCCTCACTTCCCATAGACATACATCGCGGTGTGTCCGCGATTTTCTGACCGCAAAATAGAACCAGAAGGCCGGGCATAAAATCGCGGACACAACGCTATGTATGTGTATGGGAAGTGAGGCGCTCTTGTGATTGGTCGCTGTGTGCTTCCGCTGTCCAATCACAATCGCGCCTCACTTCCCATAGAGATAGAATGGACGATTTTTCTCCATTCTATGTCTATGGGAAGTGCGCTGCAATTCTGATTGGTCAGCGGAAGCATAGAGCGACCAATCAGAACAGCGCCTCACTTCTCATAGACATACATTGCGGTGTGTCCGCGATTTTATGGCCGCAAAACAGAACCAGGGACCCGGCCATACATTTGCCGACACGCCGCTAATGTATGTCTATGGGAAGTGAGGCGCCATTCTGATTGGTGGCTCTGTGCTTCCGCTGGCCAATCAGAATGGCGCCTCACTTCCCATAGAGAAACATTAGCGGTGTCTCGCGAAATATATTGCCGGCCTTCTGGTTGTATTTTCGGCGACGGGGCTCGGCTATTTCGGGTCCAAAAAAATTTTTTTTTTTTTTTTTTTTTTTTTAAGTATCTTTCTTTTTACCTCTTTTTCTATCTTTTTTCTTATCTATCTATATAATAATATATACAGAAAAAAAGATAAAAATAAAGAGACATAAATAGAAAAATAGATAAAAAGAAATAAAAAAAAAAAAAAAAATATTTTCTTTGGACCGGAAATAGCCGAGCCCCGTCGCCGAAAATACAACCAGAAGGGCGGCAATATATTTCGCGAGACACCGCTAATGTTTCTCTATGGGAAGTGAGGCGCCATTCTGATTGGCCAGCGGAAGCACAGAGCCACCAATCAGAATGGCGCCTCACTTCCCATAGACATACATTAGCGGCGTGTCGGCAAATGTATGGCCGGGTCCCTGGTTCTGTTTAGCGGCCATAAAATCGCGGACACACCGCTATGTATGTCTATGGGAAGTGAGGCGCTGTTCTGATTGGTCGCTCTATGCTTCCGCTGACCAATCAGAATTGCGGCGCACTTCCCATAGACATAGAATGGGCGCTTGTAGAATTTCAAATTTACCGCTAAAAGTGAGGCGCGATTGTACGAATCAGAATCGCGCCTCACTTGCCATAGACATACATAGCGGTGTGTCCGCGATTTTCTGACCGCAAAATAGAACCAGAAGGCCGGGCATAAAATCGCGGACACAACGCTATGTATGTCTATGAGAAGTGAGGCGCTCTTGTGATTGGTCGCTGTGTGCTTCCGCTGTCCAATCACAATCGCGCCTCATTTCCATAGAGAGAGAATGGACGATTTTTCTCCATTCTATGTCTATGGGAAGTGCGCCTCAATTCTGATTGGTCAGCGGAAGCACACAGCGACCAATCAGAATGGCGCCTCACTTCTCATAGACATACATTGCGGTGTGTCCGCGATTTTATGGCCGCAAAACAGAACCAGGGACCCGGCCATACATTTGCAGACACGCCGCTAATGTATGTCTATGGGAAGTGAGGCGCGATTGTGATTGGCTATCGGCAGTAGAGAGCGACCAATCAGAAGAGCGCCTCACTTCTCATAGAGATAGAATGGCGGATTTTTCGTCCATTCTATCGCAATGAGAAATGAAGAGGAGGTCGGACCCGAAGATGGCGGAAAGAAGAGAGAAGACCCCGGGGCCGGACGAAGAGGACAGCTGGCCGGACGGAGGACTTGTGGATCGGACAGACGGACGATCAGATGAAGAAGAAGACATGTAAGTGATCGACGTCGGCGGTGGGTTAGGGGACGGCGGGGGCTTACGGTGTAGCGCGTTAAGGGGTAGCGACAGCGGCGGGGGACAGCAACGGAGGCTTAGGAGGCTTAGGGGGTATCGGCGTTGGGTAGGGGCTTAGGGGCTGCGGGGCTTAGTCGGCGGGGGGTAGCGCCGGGAGCTTAGGAGGCGGCGGGGCTTAGGGGGTATCGGCAGAGGGTAGGGGCGGCGGGGTTTAGGGGATTGGGGTAGTGGCTTAGGGGCGGCTGCGGGGCTTAGTCGGCGGGGGGTAGCGCCGGGAGCTTAGGAGGCGGCGGGGCTTAGGGGGTATCGGCAGAGGGTAGGGGCGGCGGGGTTTAGGGGATAGGGGTAGTGGCTTAGGGGCGGCGGGGTAGTGGCTTAGGGGCGGCGGGGTTTAGGGGATAGGGGTAGTGGCTTAGGGGCGGCGGGGGTAGTGGCTTAGGGGCGGCGGGGTTTAGGGGATTGGGGTAGTGGCTTAGGGGCGGCAGGGTTTACGGGCGGGGTTTAGGGGTTAGCGGCAGCGGCGAGGGGGGTTTAGTATGTGGCGGCAGCGGGCTTAGGGGGTAGGGGCTTACGGGCGGCGGGGGTAGGAGGCGGGCTTAGGCTGTAGGGGCGGCGTGGTAGGAGAGTTGAGGGGATTGGGGTAGTGGCTTAGGGGCGGCGGGGTTTACGGGCGGGGTTTAGGGGATAGGGGTAGTGGCTTAGGGGCGGCGGGGTAGTGGCTTAGGGGCGGCGGGGTTTAGGGGATTGGGGTAGTGGCTTAGGGGCGGCGGAGTTTACGGGCGGGATTTATGGGATAGCGGCAGCGGCGAGGGGGGTTTAGTATGTGGCGGCAGCGGGCTTAGGGGGTAGGGGCTTAGGGGCGGCGGGGTAGGAGGCGGGCTTAGGGGGTAGGGGCGGCGTGGTAGGGGCGGCATCGGGCTTAGGGGGTAGGTGCTTAGGGGCGGCGGGGGTAGGAGGCGGGCTTAGGGGGTAGGGGCGGCGGGGTAGGGGCTTAGGGGCTGCGGGGTTTACAGGGGGTAGGGGCTTAGGGGCTGCGGGCTTAAGGGGTAGGGGCGTAGGGGCGGCGGGGTAGGGGCGGCAGCGGGCTTAGGGGGTAGGGTCTTATGGGCAGCGGGGTAGGGGCTTAGGAGGTGGGCTTATAGGCTGGCTTAATTCACATCAGCGTTTGTTTAGGCGGCTGCGGTAATCCCCATAGTAAGTATAGGGGGACTTGCGGCAGGTGCGGCAGCGAAAAAAACCGCGATAGGCCGCGGTTTTTTTCGCTGCCGCACCTGCCGCAAGTGCAAAACCGCAGTTGCCGCACCTGCCGCAAGTCGCAGTTGCCGCACCTGCCGCAAGTCCCCCTATACTTTCTATGGGGATTACCGCAACCACGCCGCAAGTGCAGTGGTTCTGCGGCAATCGCGGCAGATGCGGTTTTTTCTCCGCATCTGGCGCGATTTCAAATAAACGCAGATGTGAAAGGGCCCTTAGGAGGTAGAGTCCAGCAAGGGTTTATTATACGGCGGTGCTTATGGACGGCGAGGTTTAGGTGATAGCGGCAGCGACATGGGGCGACATGGGGCTGTAGTATACCATAGCGGTGTACACTACAGCCCCATGCTGTGGCTTTGTTCGCGGGGCAATGACTCGCAATGCCCGCTTCGCGGGCATTGCTTCGCGAGTCTACAACGACTCGCAATACCCGCTTTGCGGGCATTGCTTCGCGAGTCGCCTGGCCGCTGCGCGGCCAGGGACAGAGTCCTGGAGAAAGTTCCGAGCTACGCGAACAAAGCCACAGGAAGTAGCGCCGGTCAGACAGAAGTCAGCTACGGCAATTATATAATAGATATCTCAGTCCTTAAGGGTTCATATCAGATTTTGCCGAAGTCTTTATTCCTTTTTATGTTTAGAAAGGAAAGAGAAATTACAGAACGGAGCACAACAGCTCTCTGCTGTCTCCATAGTTTACTATATATATATCACTTCAAGTAATGTTTATTGAGTTTTCTTGATAATCAGTATATTACAATGGGTTACAGCATTAAGTATTCATTTTAGTGTAATTAAAGTAGTATAATGTACAAAGTACACATTCTTTAACTAATAACTCTATATTGTTGATAAGTATCTACTCTATAATTGCCGAAGGCACGTTTGTGTCGGACCCCGGCACGCCGTGGCTTTGTCACTATGTGACGTCACCACGCCGTGCGAAGCATTGCCCGTGTAGCGGGCATTGCGAGCCGTCGCCGCTGTCATCCCGCTCCGGAGCAGCTGCTGTCAGCACATGCTGACACAGTGCTCCGGAGCCTGTGCCCCTGTGCCCCTCTGCCTCTGTGCCCCAGTGCCGTAGTGCCCCTGTGCCCCAGTGCCCGCTCCGGAGCAGCTGCTGTCAGCACATGCTGACACAGTGCTCCGGAGCCTGTGCCCCTGTGCCCCTCTGCCTCTGTGCCCCAGTGCCCCAGTGCCATAGTGCCCCTGTGCCCCAGTGCCTCTGTGCCCCTCTGCCTCTGTGCCTCTGTGCCCCAGTGCCCCAGTGCCGTAGTGCCCCTGTGCCCCTGTGCCCCAGTGTACACAGTGCAGGCGGCCAGCACCGGCCACAATGCGGCCCCCGAGGACAGGAGGGGGTTAAGGTGACTGTGTGCAGAGTCACTCACCTGAGCTGCGGGCGACTCTCCTCCACCGCCGCCTCAGACACCGGGCACCGGGCGGCACAGGGCGGCATGGGGCACACACACACACGGCCGGGCGACCCTTCCTCCACCGCCGCCTCAGACACCGGGCACAGGGCGGCACAGGGCGGCATGGGGCACACACACACGGCCGGCACTGTGCTCACACCCCGGGCACACACACACGGCCGGCACTGTGCTCACACCCCGGGCACTCACACCAGTGATATCAGGGCACAGACATGACCTGCGGTAATCCCCATAAGGATTACCGCAACCGCGCCGCAAGTGCAAGCTGCGGCGCGGTTGTGGTAATCCCCATAAGGATTACCGCAACCGCACCGCAAGTGCAAGCTGCGGCGCGGTTGCGGTAATCCCAATACAAAGTATAGGGGGACTTGCGGCAAGTGCGGTTTTGCCGCACCTGCCGCAAGTCCCCCTATACTTTGTATGGGGATTACCGCAAGCGCGCCGCAGATGCGGTTTTTTAATAAAATAATAAAATAAATAAATAAAATAATAAATAATACAATAAATAAAATCTACTTATATAATCCGCAGTTGGGAATTCGGGCGTTGTCGCCGAATCCCAACATGCTTTGCGGGACTGCGAGTGATGACGCGCAGCGTCATCACGAGCCGCAGACCCGCACTACTGTAAAAAAAAAAAAAAAAAAAAAAAAGTTAATGCTCACCTCTCCCCGAGCCCCCGCCGTCTCCTGCCGTCTTCCTCCAAGCTTCCGGTGGCTGCCGCAGACTCCCAGTGTGTGCAGAGCTCTTCTACTGCAGGTCAAGGACCTGTGGTGATGTCACAGTCACGTGACACCAGGTTACTCCATGGTAACCTGGTGTCACGTGACACAGTTACCATGGTAACCTGGTCACGTGACTGTGACATC
The DNA here is from genome assembly GCA_033576535.1 of Allobates femoralis. Taxonomy (NCBI): domain Eukaryota; kingdom Metazoa; phylum Chordata; class Amphibia; order Anura; family Aromobatidae; genus Allobates; species Allobates femoralis. The sequence goes on from JARQOC010000002.1 coordinate 447,471,145, forward strand.
ACCGCAGGTCCTTGAACTGCACTAGAACAGCTCTGCACACACTGGGAGCCTGCGGCAGCCACCGGAAGCTTGGAGGAAGACGGCAGGAGACGGCGGGGGCTCGGGGAGAGGTGAGCATTAACTTTTTTTTTTTTTTAACCCCTGCCTTCCTGTTTGGAGACCTTTTACTGTACTGAGCATGCTCAGTACAGTAAATGTCTCCTCCAGCCTCACAGCCTCCCCATCCTCACTGCCTCCTCCAGCCTCAGTCTCCTCCAGCCTCACAGTCTCCTCCAGCCTCACAGCCTCCCCATCCTCACAGCCTCCTCCAGCCTCACAGCCTGCCCATCCTCACAGCCTCCTACAGCCTCACACCCTCCTGCAGCCTCACAGCCTCCCCATCCTCACAGCCTCCCCATCCTCACAGCCTCCTCCAGCCTCACAGCCTCCTCCAGCCTCACAGTCTCCTCCAGCCTCACAGCCTCCCCATCCTCACAGCCTCCTCCAGCCTCACAGCCTCCCCATCCTCACAGCCTCCTCCAGCCTCACAGCCTCCTCCAGCCTCACAGCCTCCTCCAGCCTCACAGCCTCCCCATCCTCACAGCCTCCTCCAGCCTCACAGCCTCCTCCAGCCTCACAGCCTCCTCCAGCCTCACACCCTCCTCCAGCCTCACAGCCTCCTCCAGCCTCACAGCCTCCCCATCCTCACTGCCTCCTCCAGCCTCACAGTCTCCTCCAGCCTCACAGCCTCCCATGCTCACAGCCTCCTCCAGCCTCACAGCCTCCCCATCCTCACAGCCTCCCCATCCTCACAGCCTCCTCCAGCCTCACAGCCTCCTCCAGCCTCACAGCCTCCCAATCCTCACAGCCTCCTCCAGCCTCACAGCCTCCTCCAGCCTCACCATCCTCACATCCTCCTCCAGCCTCACAGCTTCCTCCAGCCTCACAGCCTCCTCCAGCCTCACAGCTTCCTCCAGCCTCACAGCCTCCTCCAGCCTCACAGCCTCCTCCAGCCTCACAGCCTCCCAGCCTCACAGCTCCCTCAGCCTCACATCCTCCTCCAGCCTCACAGCCTCCCATCCTCACAGCCTCCTCCAGCCTCACAGCCTCCTCCAGCCTCACAGCCTCCTCCAGCCTTACTGCCTCCTCCAGCCTCACTGCCTCCTCCAGCCTCACATCCTCCTCCAGCCTCACAGCTTCCTCCAGCCTCACAGCCTCCTCCAGCCTCACAGCCTCCTCCAGCCTCACAGCCTCCTCCAGCCTCACAGCCTCCTCCAGCCTCACATCCTCCTCCAGCCTCACAGCCTCCTCCAGCCTCACAGCCTCCTCCAGCCTCACAGCCTCCCCATCCTCACAGCCTCCTCCAGCCTCACAGCCTCCTCCAGCCTCACAGCCTCCTCCAGCCTCACAGCCTCCCCATCCTCACAGCCTCCTACAGCCTCACAGCCTCCCCATCCTCACAGCCTCCTCCAGCCTCACATCCTCCTCCAGCCTCACATCCTCCTCCAGCCTCACATCCTCCTCCAGCCTCACACCCTCCTCCAGCCTCACAGCCTCCCCATCCTCACAGCCTCCTCCAGCCTCACAGCCTCCTCCAGCCTCACAGCCTCCTCCAGCCTCACAGCCTCCCCATCCTCACAGCCTCCTCCAGCCTCACAGCCTCCTCCAGCCTCACAGCCTCCCCATCCTCACATCCTCCTCCAGCCTCACAGCTTCCTCCAGCCTCACAGCCTTCTCCAGCCTCACAGCCTCCTCCAGCCTCACAGCCTCCTCCAGCCTCACATCCTCCTCCAGCCTCACATCCTCCTCCAGCCTCACAGCCTCCCCAGCCTCACAGCCTCCTCCAGCCTCACAGCCTCCTCCAGCCTCACAGCCTCCTCCAGCCTTACTGCCTCCTCCAGCCTCACATCCTCCTCCAGCCTCACAGCTTCCTCCAGCCTCACAGCCTTCTCCAGCCTCACAGCCTCCTCCAGCCTCACAGCCTCCTCCAGCCTCACAGCCTCCTCCAGCCTCACAGCCTCCTCCAGCCTCACAGCCTCCTCCAGCCTCACAGCCTCCTCCAGCCTCACAGCCTCCCCATCCTCACAGCCTCCCCATCCTCACAGCCTCCTACAGCCTCACAGCCTCCCCATCCTCACATCCTCCTCCAGCCTCACATCCTCCTCCAGCCTCACATCCTCCTCCAGCCTCACACCCTCCTCCAGCCTCACAGCCTCCCCATCCTCACAGCCTCCTCCAGCCTCACAGCCTCCTCCAGCCTCTCACCCTCCTCCAGCCTCACAGCCTCCCCATCCTCACAGCCTCACAGCCTCCTCCAGCCTCTCACCCTCCTCCATCCTCAGCCGCACTACCTGACACCGCTGCCATCCTGCCAACCGTCGGCCCCGCACCATCGCCACCGCCCTCGCGCCCTCCGCGAGGTCCATGCTGCCCGGATGCCGCCGAAGCCTTCCGCCCCTCGCCACTCTCTCACCGCTGGGCTCTCAATGTCGCCATGCTGCTGGAGTAGCGGTCTACGGGCTGTGGCCGGGTGCCGGGAGCCAGGGACGTCGTCCTGTGGCCGCCAACAGCCAATGGGAGTGAGCGGACCGTGTCAGCCTGCAAAGCCTGACACGCCCCGCTCACTCCCATTGCCTGCCCCTGCAAGCGGATTGGGCGCTGTGTTGTACACACAGGACGCCCATCCCATTGCCCAGGACTTGGCGTCCTAGACCAATCGGATGACCGTCCTGTCTTTACCACACACCGCCCAATCCGCTCCTTCCGCTCAGGTCACATGTGTGACCTGAGGGCAAGAACTGATCCCTCTCTGCATCACCCAACCCGCCGCAGAGGACAATGCCGTGTGACTGGGGCTGCGATCAGCCCCAGCACGCAGCCACGTCCTGCCGCCGAGCGGTGATGTCACCCCTCCAGCCAGACCTCTCCTCACCCCTCCATCTGGACCTCTCCTCACCACTCCAGCCTCTGCTCTCCTCACCCCTCCAGCCTCTGCTCCCCTCACTCCTCCAGCCTCCCGCCACATCATACTCTGCTATCCACAGAGCCCCCTCTATACTCTGCTACCCACAGAGCCGCCTGTATACTCTCCTACCCACACAGCCGCCTGTATACTCTGCTACCCACAGAGCCGCCTCTATACTCTGCTACCCACAGAGCCGCCTGTATACTCTCCTACCCACAGACCCGCCTGTATTCTCTGCTACCCACAGAGCCGTTTCTATATTCTGCTACCCACACAGCCGCCTCTATACTCTGCTACCCACAGAGCCTTCTCTATACTCTGCTACACACAGAGCCGCCTGTATAATCTGCTAACCACAAACCCGCCTGTATACTCTGCTACCCACAGAGCCGCCTGTATACTTTTCTACCCAGAGAGCCGCCTGTATAATCTGCTACCCTCAGAGCAGTCTGTATACTCTGCTACCCACAGACCCGCCTGTATAGTCTGCTACCCACAGAGCCCCATATATACTCTGCTAGCCACTCACCCGCCTGTATACACACAATTAATTTCACCGCGCTCCCGATGCAATTGCATCGGGCCTTTTTACTAGTACATAAATAAAATAAAATCTTAATACAAATAAATTCAATTAAAATATAAAATAATAAAAAAATTTAATAATAATAAAAATTGAAAAAAAAAATACATAAATAAATAATAAAATACAAAATAATAATAACAAAAAAAATATATATTAAATTAAGATATTAATTACATTAACTAATTAAAATATAATAAAATAAATTTAATTAAAATAAAAAATTAATATACAAAATAATATCATTAATAATATATTAATCTACTATATATAATTGCCGTAGGCAAAATCGTGTCGGCCCCCGAAATCGCCGTGGCTTTGTCACTTTGTGACGTCACCACGGCGAAGCATTGGCCGCGCGAGCAATGGCCGCGAGGCCATTGCGAGTCGCTAGCTTTGTGCGAGCAATGGCCGCGAAGCGGCCATTGCGAGTCGCTGGCGAAAATAGAACCAGAGGCTCGGCCACAAAGCTAGCGATTTACCGCTCAGGTAGCGAGTCGCTGCCTGAGCGGTAAATCGCTAGCTTTGTGGCCGAGCCTCTGGTTCTATTTTCGGCCACAAAGTTAGGGATTTACCGCTCAGCCCCCCAATAAGTATTGGACCCCCCAAAAAAAGTATTGGACCCCCCAAAAAGTATTGGACCCCCCCAAAAAGTATTGGACCCCCCCAAAAAAAGTATTGGACCCCCCAAAAAAGTATTGGACCCCCCCAAAAAAGTATTGGACCCCCCCCAAAAAGTACTCAGACCAGCTATAACTATTATAAGCAAATTTATGCACGTTCTAGAATCCCGATGCATTTGCATCGGGCTCACAGCTAGTGTTTGATATAATCATCAATAATCTTCGTTTACAGAACACAGTGAATAAGGTAATAACACAAACATTCTAACAAGAACATCTTACGGCTCATGTTACTAATAACATTCTACTAATAAGGAGTCTTTTATAGCTTTTTGTTGCTTGAGTCTTATTTTATAGCGCATCTATCTAAAAGGTTCAAGGTCCCCTACTTGGTTGCTCAAATAAGTATTTAGTTTTATTTGAAAGTCTGCTACTGTCAATTCAATGTCAATAGGGCTAAGTTAAATTAAATGAAATGGTTGATGATGGAGTCTTGCCACGGATCCCATTTATGATGAAATTTTACTTGGGTGTTGTTTTTAATAGAGAAATGGTACTATATATATCATATTACAGTTTACTACAGAATTTGCTACAACATGTCCTGCAAATGATCAGTTTAAAGTTCACGCTCTATAGATCCTTAATACTTTGTGCTGTAAGACTTACCCAGAGGTTTCCTCCTGATGGGGTTTAGGGTATGACAGAACTGATTACGCAACTTATACAAGACTCATATGACAACATAGCGAGGAGTGGTCGGAGTTTTCCGTGATCCTTGGAAATGTACCAGTTCACATCAGTTTCTTTGTTCCGCCAATACATTGTGGCTCAAATCACTTCTATTTCTAAGCTAATGATTCATTTTTTGATAGAAATACTTTCATTTTTCTGCATTAAAAGGGGGTCAGCATGGGGTGGAATCTGTATGGATAAGGGGTCAGCATGGGGTGGAATCTGTATGGATAAGGGGTCAGCATGGGGTGGGATCTGTATAGAAAAGGGGTCAGTATGGGGTGGAGTCTGTATGGAAAAGGGGTCAGCATGTGGTGGGATCTGTACAGAAAAGGGGTCAGTATGGGGTGAAATCTGTATAGAAAAGGGGTCAGTATGAGGTGGAATCTGTATAGAAAAGGGGTCATATGGGGTGAAATCTGTATAGAAAAGGGGTCAGTATGGGGTGGAATCTATACAAAAGGGGTCAGTATGGGTTGGAATCTGTATAGAAAAGGGGTCAGTATGGGGTGGAATCTGTATACAAAAGGGGTCAGTATGGGTTGGAATCTGTATAGAAAAGGCTGCAGCATGTGGTGGGATCTGTATGAAAAAGGGGTCAGTATGTGGTGGTATCTGTATGGAAAAGGCTGCAGCATGTGGTGGGATCTGTATGGAAAAGGCTGCAGTATGGGGTGGGATCTGTATGGAAAGGGGTCAGCATGGGGTGGGATCTGAATGGAAAAGGCTGCAGAATGGGGTGGAATCTGAATAGAAAAGGGGTCAGTATGGTGGAATCTGTATGGAAAAGGGGTCAGTATAGGGTCGGATCTGAATGGAAAAGGCTGCAGCATGTGGTGGGATCTGTATGGAAAAGGCTGCAGAATGGGGTGGGATCTGTATGGAAAAGGGGACGTGTGGGCAGGCACTGCTCACGCAGGTAGCCACAGACTTCACTAATGCACAGCTGGGTTTCCACAGCAGGTATCTACTATATGCAACACCTTCCACCCCAGCACAGTAGGGGGAGCTATACTCACTGACTTTAGGTGAGATCCCCTATAAATACTGCTGCCAGGGGAGGAGTTAGTTAGAGTGTGCAGACGCTAGAAGAGCTGCGAAGACGTCCTGGTGGTCGGTGCCGCGGTTGGGCCAGAGCCAGTGACCCGGAGTTGCCCTTCTGACGTCCCGCAAGCCTAGGAGTGGGGACAGAGAGCAAGGAGTAGAGATAAAGGGAGTGAGGAACTAGTGGAAGTTCGCCCAAAGGCCTACCGGACTCCGGGGATCCGCACCTGTAGGATACTTCAGGACTACAGAAAACCCTGTCACACCGTGGAGACTTCAGTCACCAGGTCCCCCTGCATACTCAAAAAGAGGGAGCCAGATACCGCAGTGTACTGCCGCAGTGATCAGAGAGGGTAACCCCTGGACCGCGCAGGAGGAGAGAAGGAGAGGGGACCAGAGGAAGTGAGGAGGCCAGTCTGGCTGCAAGCAGACTGGGCTTCAAGAACTGCAGAGAAGCAGAGGAGGCCTTATACCCACTTGCTGTGGGGACCCACTGTGCACCTGGTCACCTGTCAGTGCCCTGGACGGATTTACCTGCTATACCACCAGTAAAAGGTAAAAGAGATTTACTACAGTGTGTGTGCGTCATTCCTCTCTGCTCCCGGTGCCCCTTATAGACTGCTCCATCATTCCCGACACCGACTTAAAGTCCCACTCCAAACTTCCCCTTTACACTACGCTGCCCCAGAGGCTCAGCTCCACCTGTAGGGAGCTTTTGCCATCTCAGCCGCACTACCATCTACCTCCAGAGGACTGTGGCGGCGCTGGTGACCCATCACCAGGTACTACAGGTGGTGTCACGTGACAAAAACTCTAATCCCCTGTATATAGATCCCTTATTGAAGTGTCACCCAGGCCACGGGCTCAGGCGCTGACACCCATGACATCCCTTGTGAATGCACCCACCGAGCCTGATACCCGAGTACCCCACGGCCTGGGGCTTGACAACAGCATGGGGTGGGATCTGTATGGAAAAAGGGTCAGCATGGGATGGGATCTGAATAGAAAAGGGGCCAAATGGGGTGAGATCTGTATGGAAAAGGCTGCAGCATGGGGTGGGATCTGTATGGAAAAGGCTGCAGCTTGAGGCGGGTTCTGTATAAAAAAGCGGGCAGCAAAGGTTGGGGTCTGTATGGAAAATACTGCAGTATGGGGTAAGATCTGAATAGAAAAGGCATCAGCATGGGGTGGGATATGTATGGGAAAGGCTGCAGCATGGGGTAGGATCTGTATAGAAAATGCTGCAGCTTAGGGTGGGATCTGTATAGAAAAGGGAGTAGCATGGGGTGGAATCTAAATAGAAAATGTCGTGGCATGGGGTGGGATCTATATGGAAAAGGGGGCAATATGGAGGTGGGATCTGTATGCAAAAGGGGGCAGCATGGAGGGTGGGATTTGTATGGAAAAGGTGGCAGCCTGAGGGGTGGGATCTATATAGAAAAGGGGTCAGCTTGGGTGGGATCTATATGGAAAAGCCTACAGCATGAGGTGGTATCTGTATTGAAAAGGTTGCAGCATGGAATTGGATCTGCATAGAAAAGGGTCAGCATGGGGTGCAATCTGTATGGAAAATGGGGTAGCATGGAGTGGGATCTATATGGAAAAGGCTGCAACATGGAATTGGATCTGTTTAAAAAAGGGTTCATCATGGGGTGGGATCTATATGGAAAAGGCTACAGCATGGGATGGGATCTGTATGGAAAAGTCAGCAGCATGGGGTGGGTTCTGTATGGAAAATGGATCAGCATAGGGTAAGATCTGCATGGAAAAGGGGCAGCATGGGATGGGATTTGCATGGAAAAGGGGTTAGCATGCGGGGTGGGATCTTTGTGGAATAAGGGTACGCACGGAGAGGGCTCTTTACAGAAAAAGGAGGCAACAAGAGGTGGGATCTGTATGAAAAAGGGGGAAGCCTGGTATGAGGATGCAAAATGGGGCAGTCTGTGTAGTGGGATCAGTATGGAAAAAGATGCATTTTGCATGATGGGATCAGAATGAAAAAGGGGGCAGCATGGGGTGGCATCAATGTGGAAAAGAGGCAGCCAGTGGTGTGGGATCAGTATGGAATAGGGGGAAGCATGGAGTGGGATCTGAATGAAAAAAGGCAGCCTTTGGGGTGGGATCAATGGGGAAAATGGAGCAGCCTGCTGGGTGGGATCAGTATGGAAAAGAGGGTAGCATCTAGTGGAATCACTGTAGAAATGGGGTCAGTGTGTGTTGTGGGATCAGTATGGAAAAGGAGGGCAGCATAGTGTGGAATCAGTATAGGAAATAGGGCAGCCTGTTGGGTGAGATCAGTATGGAAAAGGATTCACCTTGATATGGGATCTTTATTGAAAAAGGGGCAGCATGGGGTGGGCTTTTTATGGAAAAGAGGACTGCATGGGGTCAGATCTGTATGAAAAGGAGGCAGCTTTCGTGGTGAGATTAGTAAGGAAAAGAGACAGCCTGCAGTGAAGGATAAGTATTAAAATGGGAGCAGCATGGGGTCGTGTTACACGCATATACTCCCACACCGCCAGGCCAATGGCAACACTGGCCAACCATCTATCATGGAAGTACAGGGTTGGTCCACTGGACCACAGGGGGACCAGGGCCTACCCAGACTGGGGAAGGCCACTTCCTATAAGACCAATATACCAATACAAGGCCCTACAAAATACTATGATTCCAAAGAAAACAACACAGGAGTCAGGCCAATTACCAACAGCAATGAAATATTTTATTAGGATAAACTGGTTAAAAATAGTAGACATTAAAAGACTGGGACACATGCAGGTAAACCCATAGATTAATGGTATACTGCACAATCCAATATCCAACATACACAACCACAGTATATACAGTACAATGGCTAATCAGAACAGTGTATATCTATACATCTATTACCAAGAGATTATCCCTCTGCACAGATACCCGGTGCTATGCACCCATAGACGTACTAAACAGCAAGTGCCGCATCAATGGGTTAATTTGTTACCTGTGAGTGACCGTCTCCCCTAACACATGTTTCACGTTAGCTTCATTAGATATTATATCAGGCACATAAACACAATTTTTCTTTCAGTTTATTATCAACATAATTATTCCTCATCTTAGTCACAATAATATAGTTTAGATCTGTGTTTTTTCAGACAAAATGTAAATACGGACCTATGTACATGATTTTTCATAAGTGATTCTCCTCATCACATTTCCCTATCACTTTCATCTTTATAATACAATATAGTTACCTTTCTCCAGGGTCGCCGCAAGGCCTTAAAGGTCTTACTGGAGCGAGGGGCCCGCAAATCATTACTACCGGCTTCGCCCAGGTTAATAACTGCTGTTAAAGGGAACCTGACCCCTAAAAATCAGCCCCCAGCCTATTAATACCTGTCCCTGCACCATCATTAATGTATTCTAGCCATCCCTTTGTATAAAAAATGGGTATTTATAAAGTTTATAAAAGTGATTTTACTACTTGCTGAACTGCAGCTTCACAGTACTTGAGAATTTACACAGGGTGTTCCCTGTGGCTTCTCATCGACGCCTGTAATTCAATTATTCATGCCCCGATGGGCGTGCTAATCAATAGTGGTCCTCCTCGTCCACCTACATGGGCGGTATAGCCGGTATGACACTAATCGCGTCATATCCAGCTATACTGATGTCAGTACACCCATTTAGGTGTAGGTTGTGGAGCCCACTGGGACGGCTTGCTCCGTACTGGGCCGGGGTACTGCCAATGTCACGGAGATCCTGGCCCGGACCGTGTCCCGGGTTCACACAAGTAAAGGGAATAATTACAAGGGATAAAGTTGGTCGTGACGCCACCCACGGGTTGTGGTCAGGGTGACCACCGCTGCTGCAGAACCTCCGGGGACGATGTTTGGCAGCTGGAGATGAAACGGCTCTCCGCAGGTAGAGCCTGGTTCCCCGGGGCAGTGATAGTTAAAGTCTATGATGGATGCTATAGATGTTGCAGGATAGGGATGATAGTGGAGACAGTGGCTGCTTGTGAGGGAGTTGTGAGGGAGAGCAGGGTTTGCAAGGATTATAATGGGGGTTGTAGTCGACACAGGCACTTACTTTGCAGTTGCAGGACTGGATGTCTTGGTACTGGATGAGGTATAGTAATAGGTGCAATTGACTTACTTTCCTGCTGCTGCAGCCTTGTTCCTCAGCTTGTTGTGAAAGCAGTGTTCGGCTCTGCAGATGGGGATCTCTGCTATTGAATATAGGGCAAAGGGTGCAATTAACACACAGACTCACGGTTTTGTAGTTCTCCAAAGCTTTACTGTAGTTGTTGTTCAGCAAGTACTGTCCACAGAGTCTGTAATGGGGCTGGGTTGCTCCCACCCTGTCCGGGTCCTTGGCTTCCCACTGCTGCGCTGTGTGTGTGGCCCTGCTGCTGCTTTTAGCTGAGCTGCTGGCACTGTCTCTCCTCACAGGTACCCCCTTTGCTAGGCAACTTGAGTCTTACGTGTGCTTCTGACCCCGCCATGTTGCTTTGCTGAGGTACAGTGTAGATCTACAACCTCCACTATCCAGGTGTTTACAGTGCTGCGTGTGTCAGTCACAGTTTCGGATCCGGTATCCGGTCTGTGCGCTCCTCCGGGGCGAGTTGTGAAGTCACTCAGTCTCCCAGATGTGTTCCTCTGTTCCTCGTGCTCCTTCCCTCAGACCCTGGCTAGGCCTGGAATCGAGGAGCAGACTGTAGAGAAGCCTGAGGCAGCCTCTTTACGCTACAGTTTCTCTCACAGTTCTCCCAGGAACTGAACTAACTACTTCCTCTTGACCCAGAGTATATAAGGGAGCTGTTGGTGAGTTGGCCACGATATCTAGACGTGTGACAGCTTACCAACAGTGTCAAAACGATATCTGAAACAACTGCGCGCCCTCGAGATTGTTGCCGACATCGTTACAATGTCGGGCCTTAACACCAGGGTACCAGGATTGACTTTCACTTTACACCATGACATGTCCAACATCAACTTCCTGGATACTATTGTCATTTTAAATACAGCAGGGGGCATCACTACCGATCTATAAACAAAGCCAACCGATCGGAATAATTTGTTCCATTATACTAGCTGTCATCCCAAGCATGTAAAAAGGTCATAACCTAACTCTCAACATTGGAGAGTTAGGAGGATTGTCTCTGATCCCATCACACGTGTTATTATACACAAGAGAGAAAAAAAGAGAAAAAAAGAGAAAAAAAAGAAAAAAAGAAAAAAAAAGAGAAAAAAAGAGAAAAAAAAGAGAGAAAAAAAAAGAGAAAAAAAAAACTGCACAGCACTCACAGACAATGTGAACTGGTGCCAGCAGGGATGCTGGATCAATATACTAGAAAGAAACCTTGCAGCACTCAGCTACTACCAATGATGTACATATGCTGACAAGCTATATATATGAGAAAAAATTTAAAAACTTACGTTTTTTTCAAAAAACTCAAAATTCTTATTTTTTTTAAATCTGAGGTTCTTAGTACATACATTGGCCAATGTCTGCTTGCTCGTCGACTGCGACAAAGTGACTTCAGGTCCGACGAGTCCTATCGCTGACACCCAAGTCCTCCTTGTCCACCCTACCCCACTACTAAGTGGGCGGACACCATCTAGACCCTAGATCACCTGCACAGCACTCACAGACAATGTGAACTGGTGCCAGCAGGGATGCTGGATCAATATACTAGAAAGGAGATATCCAAAAAGTTCAGTGAGAGGGGTTATCCAGACACGCTTACAGAAAAAGATCGTCTCCATCCTCTAGGCTCACATATGTAAACACCTATCACACATACTTCAGTGCCATTGGTGATGAGGTCTTGAAATACTGGTCATTACTGTTGACGGCTTATCCGGAGATACCTGAATTTAAAATTTTCCCCCTATTTTGTAACAAACGGGACCATAACCTGAAGGACTACCTAGTTAGAGCTGATGTGGTGTCACGCGCTAAGATTGCGATGACCTTGCTGAATGTTGCTGTGTGTGTTGTGTTTGCATTTCTTCATTAGCTGCATGAGGTATTGGTGTGAAGGTCTTGACTTACCTCTTGTATTATACTCCAGAGCTGCACTCACTATAATGTTCAGCTGCTGGTTGAGGGGTGGATGTGAGGCTTGGGTGTGACTCACCTGGAATGCCCTCCCCCAGGCTTTAAATAGCTTTCCCCCTCCTCTGTCAGATGCCGCTGATATAGTTAGTTTACTCTTGGTCTATGTGCTGTGCTGACGTTCTGTTGCTGTGCTGAAGTCCTTGCTTTGGGAGTTACTGTGATCCCGGATCCGTGGGTGGAGGTAGGGGCCCTCAGCCTAGGGCTATTCAGGAGCTCAGTAAATTAGGGTGGAGACTCTGACCTCCTCACCCTCAGAGGTACCTCCGAGAGCAGGGCAAGCCGGGGACCCACAGTTTAAGGGTCAGTTTAGCTCTCCCTGGATCTCTTTGCCCAATACATCACCAGTTTCCTGATTCCCTCTCTTCCTAAAGGCCCCGTTACACGGCACAACGTTGGGACGATGTTAGCAACGATCTCGTGGGTGCGCGGTCATTGCAGACATCGTTTTGACATCGTTGGTGAGATGTCACACGTCCAGATATCGTGGACAACTCACCAACGATGTTGTGGGGAGGAGGAGCCACAGACGCTGACAGTATACACAACCAGGTATGAACCTTGTCCGCAGGGAAAACGTTTAGTTAGTAAACCGCCTTGGGATTTATTGTAGAGGAGGATGAAAGAGATGGACAGCTAATACATAGTGTATGGGTGAACTGTAATATATTCTCAAGAATATTGTGGTTAGAATGGGCTATGTTATGTGGTCTGTATCATCAGTGGATAAACTACTAATTCCCTGTATATATTGATGTGCATGTTGGTATATGTCAAAATACTTGTAATACCATACATGTGAGGACGATGGATGTAATACTATGGAGTTGTAATTACATGGTCAGTTTCTGATGTTTCCCCGGAGGGAATGCTCTAATGTTTTTTAATTTTTTTATGGTGAATTAATAAAGGAAAATTAAATTAATTATCTGTAGTGAGAATCTTTCCTGAGATTAGGAAAAAATACCTACGGTAATCTGTTTTTTGTGAATTAGCTAATGGGAAAGCTATTGTTTTTAAAAAAAAAAGGGGAATTGTTTTAAGATGTTGTGAGCTGGTATCGTTTGCAAACCCACGAACGATCCCTGCTCATTGCTGTGAATGGGCGAAGTCGTCCATGACATTTTTATCACGGTATCACACACAACGATATACGAGGTTGCCTTATCGTTCATCGTGTGGTTTTAGAACATGTTCTCAAACCTGCGATCAGCGATCCAACGATTTACCGTTACAACTTGGCAGAGTCAACACGCAACGAGATCGTAACGAAGTCGCTGGTACGCCTCCAAACCTGACGATCTGGGTAGTGTATCCACGTCAACCTCCTTCAAACAGGTTGACGTAAATAGTAATTTGAGGTATAACAGTGGACACCTACCCAGATGGTTGCGAAATATCCTTTATGGCAGTGATGGCGAACCTATGGCACGCGTGCCAGGGATGGCACGTAGAGCCGTTTTCCCTGGCACGCGGCGTCGCCTCTCACTGCAGCTATGAACTGCCGGCATGATGGCGCCGGCAGTTCAAAGTCGTGTCGGACCGGAGGATTCTCCTTTCTCCGCGTCTCCGACACTCTCTCTAGGCTCCGCCCCGGCGTCACATGACCGCGGTCATGTGACGCTGGGACTCAAGACGCAAGGAGAAGAGGAGCGGTGAAGGCGGGAGTACTAGGTGAGTATGATTTTATTTTTTTTTTGTAAGCCACGGTATAATGAGAAGCAGGATGGAGACATGAGGGTGACAAGGGGCAGATCTGGACAAGAGGGGCATGACAATCACAAGGGGCAGATCTGGACAAGAGGGGCATGAGAGTGACAAGGGACAGGACTGGACAAGAGGGCATGACAATGACAAGGGGCAGATCTGGACAAGAGGGCATGACAATGACAAGGGGCAGATCTGGACAAGAGGGGCATGACAATGACAAGGGCAGGATCTGGACAAGAGGGGCATGACAATGACAAGGGGCAGGATGTGGACAAGAGGGGCATGACAATGACAAGGGGCAGGATCTGGACAAGAGGGGCAGGATGGTGACAAGGGGCAGGATCTGGACAAGAGGGGCATGACAATGACAAGGGGCAGGATCTGGACAAGAGGGGCATGAGATGACAAGGTGCAGGATCTGGACAAGAGGGGCATGAGAATGACAAGGGCAGGATCTGGACAAGAGGGGCATGACAATGACAAGGGGCAGGATCTGGACAAGAGGGGCATGAGAGTGACAAGGTGCAGGATCTGGACAAGAGGGGCAGGATATGACAAGGGGCAGTATCTGGACAAGAGGGGCAGGATGTGACAAGGGGCAGGATCTGGACAAGAGGGGCATGACAATGACAAGGGGCAGGATCTGGACAAGAGGGGCATGAGATGTGACAAGGTGCAGGATCTGGACAAGAGGGGCATGAGAATGACAAGGGGCAGGATCTGGACAAGAGGGGCATGAGAATGACAAGGGCAGGATCTGGACAAGAGGGGCATGACAATGACATGGGCAGGATCTGGACAAGAGGGGCATGACAATGACAAGGGGCAGGATCTGGACAAGAGGGCATGAGAGTGACAAGGGGCAGGATCTGGACAAGAGGGCATGACAATGACATGGGGCAGGATCTGGACAAGAGTGGCATGACAATGACAAGGGGCAGGATCTGGACAAGAGGGACATGAGAGTGACAAGGGGCAGGATCTGGACAAGAGGGGCATGAAATGACAAGGGGCAGGATCTGGACAAGAGGGGCAGGATTGTGACAAGGGCAGGATGACTGGACAAGAGGGACAGAGGAAAGACAAAGGGGCAGGATCTGGACAAGAGGGGCAGGATTGTGACAAGGGGCAGGATCTGGACAAGAGGGGCAGGATTGTGACAAGAGGGCAGGATCTGGACAAGAGGGGCATGACAATGACAAGGGGCAGGATCTGGACAAGAGGGGCATGACAATGACAAGGGGCAGGATCTGGACAAGAGGGGCATGACAATGACAAGGGGCAGGATCTGGACAAGAGGGGCATGACAATGACAAGGGGCAGGATCTGGCAAGAGGGGCATGACAATGACAAGGGGCAGGATCTGAACAAGAGGGACAGGATTGTGACAAGGGGCAGGATTGTGGACAAGAGGGGCATGACAATGACAAGGGCAGGATCTGGACAAAGAGGGGCAGGATTGTGACATGGGGCAGGATCTGGACAAGAGGGGCATGAGAGTGACAAGGGGCAGGACCTGGCAAGAGGGGCATGAGAGTGACAAGGGGCAGGATCTGGACAAGAGGGGCATGAGAGTGACAAGGGCAGGATCTGGACAAGAGGGGCATGAGAGTGACAAGGGGCAGGATCTGGACAAGAGGGGCATGAGAGTGACAAGGGGCAGGATCTGGACAAGAGGGGCATGAGAGTGACAAGGGGCAGGATGGGACAAGAGGGGCATAAGAGTGACAAGGGGCAGGATTGGACAGAATGAGGGACAGAGGGACAGGGAGGATGGACAAGAGGGGCAGGATTGTGACAAGGGGCAGGATCGGGACATGAGAATAAGGCATCAAGGGGCATAAGGAGATCTGGACAGAGAGGGGCAGGATTGTGACAAGGGGCAGGATCTGGACAAGAGGGCATGACAATGACAAAGGGCAAGGGGATCTGGACAAGAGGGGCATGAGTGACAAGGGGCAGGATCTGGACAAGAGGGACATGAGAGTGACAAGGGGCAGGATCTGGACAAGAGGGGCATGACAATGACAAGGGGCAGGATCTGGACAAGAGGGCATGACAATGACAAGGGGCAGGATCTGGACAAGAGGGGCATGACAATGACAAGGGGCAGGATCTGGACAAGAGGGGCAGGATTGTGACAAGGGACAGGATCTGGACAAGAGGGCATGAGAGTAACAAGGGGCAGGATCTGGACAAGAGGGGCATGAGAGTGACTAGGGCAGGATCTGGACAAGAGGGGCATAAGAGTGACAAGGGGCAGGATGTGGACAAGAGGGACATGAGGGTGACAAGGGGCAGGATGTGGACAAGAGGGACATGAGGGTGACAAGGGGCAGGATGTGGACAAGAGGGAGGACATGAGGGTGACAAGGGGCAGGATGTGGACAAGAGGGACATGAGGGTGACAAGGGGCAGGATGTGGACAAGAGCGACATGAGGGTGACAAGGGGCAGGATGTGGACAAGAGGGACATGAGAGTGACAAGAGGGCAGGATGGTGACAAGAGTGGCAGGATGGTGACAAGAGTGGCAGGATGGTGACAAAAGTGACAGGATGGTGACAAGAGTGGCAGGATGGTGACAAGAAGGGCATGATGGTGACAAATAAGAGGGGCATGATGGTGACAAGAGGATCAGGATGGTGACAAGAGGGGCAGGATGGTAACAAGAGGGGCACGATGGTGACAAGAGGGGCACGATGGTGACAAGAAGGGCACGATGGTGACAAGAGGGGCACGATGGTGACAAGAGGGGCAGGATGGTGACAAGAGGGGCAGGATGGTGACAAGAGGGGCAGGATGGTGACAAGAAGGGCATGATGGTGACAAATAAGAGGGGCATGATGGTGACAAGAGGGGCAAGATGGTGACAAGAGGGGCATGAGAGTGACAAGGAGCAGGATGGAGACAAGAGGGGCATAAGAGTGACAAGGGGCAGGATGTGGACAAGAGGGACATGAGGGTGACAAGGGGCAGGATGTGGACAAGAGGGACATGAGGGTGACAAGGGGCAGGATGTGGACAAGAGGGACATGAGGGTGACAAGGGGCAGGATGTGGACAAGAGCGACATGAGGGTGACAAGGGGCAGGATGTGGACAAGAGGGGCAGGATGGTGACAAGAGTGGCAGGATGGTGACAAGAGTGGCAGGATGGTGACAAGAAGGGCATGATGGTGACAAATAAGAGGGGCATGATGGTGACAAGAGGATCAGGATGGTGACAAGAGGGGCAGGATGGTGTCAAGAGTGGCATGATGGTGACAAGAGGGGCACGATGGTGACAAGAGGGGCACGATGGTGACAAGAAGGGCACGATGGTGACAAGAGGGGCATGATGGTGACAAGAGGGGCAGGATGGTGACAAGAGGGGCAGGATGGTGACAAGAGGGGCAGGATGGTGACAAGAAGGGCATGATGGTGACAAATAAGAGGGGCATGATGGTGACAAGAGGGGCAAGATGGTGACAAGAGGGCATGATGGTGACATTAGGAGGTGGCATGATGGTGACATTAGAAGGGGGCATGATGGTGACATTAGGAGGGGGCATGATGGTTACATTATTACAAGAAGGGGGATGATGGTGGCTTTATTACAAGGAGGGGGCATATTACTGCAGGATAGGGCATTACTGCAGTATGGGGGCATTACTACATGATGGGGGCAGGATGGGGACATTACCACAAGGGGACAGGGATCGAGCATACTACAAGGGGATAAGGCTGGAGAAATTACTACAACAATGGGGTTAGGATAGGGACATTACTGCCAGGAGAGAGTCAGGATGGAGCAAATAACTACAAGGAGAGGGTCAGGATGGAGCGCATTACTACAAGGGGAATGTCAGGATGGAGCACATTACTACAAGGAGAGGGTCAGGATGGAGCACATTACTACAAGTAGAGGGTCAGGATGGAGCTCATAGCTACAAGGAGAGGGTAAGGATGGAGCACATTACTACAAGTAGAGGGTCAGGATGGAGCTCATAGCTACAAGGAGAGGGTCAGGATGGAGCACATTACTACAAGGAGAGGGTCAGGATGGAGATACTACTACAAAATAGGGACCAGGATTTCAGTATGAAATTTGCTTGCTCTGTCTAATATTCAGCGTTTTTCCATACAGATCAATCCACCTTCTGTTTCTAGAAAGGGCGGTGGCAGCGGCTCAGCTTCAATGTGCAGTACACATGAGCTGTCTGACCACTGCTGAAGGGAAGAGAAGACTGCAAAGGTAAGTTTAAAATCAATTAATTGTTAAAATAATTGAATTGATCATCTGTGTTTCAGGACTACAAGCCCTGTACAGGGAAGAGAGTTAGCATCTGCTGGCTCCACCCCCCTGTGCAGTGCTTGTAATAGATAACCACTGCTGTAATTTAGGTTATATTATCTTGTTGGCACTTCACCATAAATAATTTTGTTTTGTGTTGCAGTTTGGGCACTCGGCCTCAGAAAGGTTCGCCATCACTGCTTTATGGCAAATATTGGCGCATTCGTAATTATTGCACCAATCAAGAGGACTTCGAGAAGGAAGCCACTATTCTAAAGGATAGATTTGTCCAAAAAGGTTATCCGAGGTCTTTAGTGATGGATGCCTATGAACGTACTACCTCTTTGACACAGGAATCTTGCATAACAAAGATTAGATCAGATAAAACAAAATCTAAAACTGGCAGCTTTAATGAGTGGATTTTCATTACAACTTTTAACAAATCCTGACGGAGCATACAGAATTTATTTAAAAAACACTGGTTTATTCTGGAAGGGGATCCTGTTCTCTCTAAACATCTACCAAAGAGGCCCCACATAATTTACAGAAAAAATCATAATCTGCGTAGTTGGTGTTATTGGAGCTTCAGACTGGGAACGCTGAGCCCCGAAGGCATGAACCTCATGATTGATAATGTTTGTGAATAGTCCCGCTTCGTGATGAGTTCTCCTTCTCATATTTGGGGTCCCTTTCGCGTATGCGTTTCCGTCCGTGTCCGGCCGGTGCGCGCGGGTAGTCGTGTCTGTGCGTGTGCCGTTGAGCGGCTGAGCTTGTGGTGCGCTTGCAGCGGGCCCCGTGCGTTGTCTGTGGGGCTTGCGGCGGATGCAGTGTTGCCGCGGTCCGGCAGTTGCGGCCACGGGGAGGGCCGTGGTCAGTTGTGGTCGCTCTGCGCAGCTGCGGCCCCTTGGGTCGCGGCGGTGCCGTGATTGCCGCAGGCCCCTTGGGCGATGCGTGGGGATTTCTGCTGGTGTGTCGCAGGTGCGGCCGTTGGGGCGGTGCATGCGGATTTCTGTCCGGGTTGGCCGGATCCGGGCGGGGGTGCTGATGTGGAAGGGGTCTAAGTAATGATGAGTTCACCCCTAGTTCTTCATGGTTAAGTCCTTTCTCCCTTTATGGTCACTTATTGATTGATTTTTTGTATTAGTACAAGGGGCGTAGCTACAACAGGTGCAGGGATTGCGATCGCACCCGGGCCCTGCAGCCTAGGAGGGCCCCAAAAGTCCCTTTGGCCCATAGAAAAAGACTAATACTATTAAGGATTTGCAATAATTGGGGGCCCCATTGGAGCTTTCGCATCGGGGCCCCTGGGCCTGAAGTTACGCCACTGATTAGTACATTATTTTATTTAATGTTCCTGTACTATTTTAGCGATGGTATAAGTGTATTTTTAATGAGGGTATATATAAGTGTATTTTATATGGGGAATATGATGTACGTTCAGCACCATTTTATTGATGGTTAATGTATGTGCATTTTTTGAACATGGATGCAAGTCAAATTCTTGGTTCCTTGCATGTATATTATTATATATGGTATGACACATATATGGAAAGCAGAAGAAAAAAAAAAAAAAAATATATATATATATATATATATATATATATATATATATATATATAGTTCACATATTTTTTTTATTTACACTGTGTGCAGAATTAATAGGCAAGATATATTGTAGAGGATTATTTTTATTATTGATCAACAACTATGTTCTCAATCAATCCAAAAGACTAAAATATCAAAGCTTAATATTTTTGGAAGTTGGAGTGTTTTTTTTTAGATTTGGCTATCTTAGGGCCCTTTCACATCAGCGGTAATTTCAAATCGCGGCAGATGCGGTGAAAAAAACGCATCTGCCACGATTACCGCATACCGGCTGCACTTGCGGCGCGGTTGCGGTAAACACCATGCAAAGTATAGGCGGACTTGCGGCAGGTGCGGCAAGTGCGGTTTTGCACTTGCGGCAGGTGCGGCCGCGAAAAAAAACGCAGTCAGCCGCGGTTTTTTTCGCGGCCGCACCTGCCGCAAGTGCAAAACCGCACTTGCCGCACCTGCGCAAGTCCACCTATACTTTGCATGGTGTTTACCGCAACCGCGCCGCAAGTGCAGCCGGTATGCGGTAATCGCGGCAGAGGTTCTTTCACCGCATCTGCCGCGATTTGAAATTACCGCTGATGTGAAAGGGCCCTAAGGCGGCCGTCACACGCTTCAATATCGCTGCCGATATTGTTAGCGATCACGTGCACGCGCGATCGCTAACAATATCGCTCACATCGTTGGTGAGCTGTCACAAGGCAGACTCACCAGCGATGTGGAGCACCGATATCGCTGGTAACTATGGTACACATCAGGTTACTAGGCGCCGCGCGTCGCTTAGTAACCCGACGTTTACCATAGATACCATCTCCCAGCATAGGCTCTGCCGCTGGGAGATCGTTCATCGTGGTGTCACACACCACAATGAAGCAGATTGTTAAATCGTTCATCGCTTGATATGAGCTCCGGCTCTCATATCTGCGATCTCACGATCAAGCGATTTTACATTGTAAAATCGCTTGATCGCACGCAGCGATGCACAAACGATATCGCTTAAGCGATCAAAAAGCAGATCGCTTAAGCGATATCGGGCAAGAAATTGAAGCGTGTGACGGCCGCCTTAGGAGGATATCTGTTTGTGCAGGTAAATATTACTGTGCAGAATTATTAGGCAACTTAATAAAAACCAAATATATTTCCATCTCACTTGTTTATTCTCACCAGGAAAACTAATATAACTGCACAAAATTTAGAAAAAAAAACATTTCTGACATGCAAAAACAAAACACAAAAATAATTAGTGACCAATATAGCCCCCTTTCTTTATGATGACACTCAGCAGCCTCCGTCCATAGATTCTGTCAGTTGCTTGATCTGTTTACGATCAACATTGCGTGCAGCAGCCACCACAGCCTCCCAGACACTGTTCCCAGAGGTGTACTGTTTTCCCTCCCTGTAGATCTCACATTTTAGGAGGGACCACAGGTTCTCTATGGGGTTCAGATCAGGTGAACAAGGGGGCCATGTCATTATTTTATCTTTTTTTTAGACCTTTACTGGCCAGCCACACTGTGGAGTAGTTGGATACATGTGATGGAGCATTGTCCAGCATGAAAATCATGTTTTCCTTGAACGACACCGACTTCTTCCTGTACCACTGCTTGAAGAAGTTGTCTTCCAGAAACTGACAGTAGGTCCAGGAGTTGAGCTTCACTCCATCCTCAACCCGAAAAGGTCCCACAAGTTCATCTTTGGTGATACCAGTCCATAAAACCTTTGAAAAATCAGTCTTAAAGGGGTTGTCCGGGCTCGTCACATAATCTCAGTGCATATCTAGGCTGCCGAATGCTGACAATCTGTCATTTACTTTGTGTCAGCTTTCTGCAGGGTTTCCTAGATAACACTTGTTTTGCATCTGAACAGAACGACCAGGGGGGTGTCCTGGCATGATAATGAACACTGGTCGTTTCCACCTACTCTACCCCAACCCCTCCCCCATAGCAACATCCCCGCCCTCCCCATCTACATGACTGAGCCCTCTCCACAGTAAGAAATCCTCCCCTGCAGCCATTGCTGTGAGCAGACCTGTGTAGCTGCTCCTCCCCCGGCCAGACGGCAGTGATGTCTGGAAAGTCTGCAGAGAAGGGACAATGTGCTGTATACAGGGTCTGCAGAGAAGGGACAGTGTGCTGTATACAGGGTCTGCAGAGAAGGGACAGTGTGCTGTATACAGGGTCTGCAGAGAAGGGACAGTGTGCTGTATACAGGGTCTGCAGAGAAGGGACAGTGTGCTGTATACAGGGTCTGCAGAGAAGGGACAGTGTGCTGTATACAGGGTCTGCAGAGAAGGGACAGTGTGCTGTATACAGGGTCTGCAGAGAAGGGACATTGTGCTGTATACAGGGTCTGCAGAGAAGGGACAGTGTGCTGTATACAGGGTCTGCAGAGAACGGACAGTGTGCTGTATACAGGGTCTGCAGAGAAGGGACAGTGTGCTGTATACAGGGTCTGCAGAGAAGGGACAGTGTGCTGTATACAGGGTCTGCAGAGAAGGGACAGTGTGCTGTATACAGGGTCTGCAGAGAAGGGACAGTGTGCTGTATACAGGGTCTGCAGAGAAGGGACAGTGTGCTGTATACAGGGTCTGCAGAGAAGGGACAGTGTGCTGTATACAGGGACGCTCCGTGATTACAGTGAATAACTCCCTCTTATCAGTGATTCCTTCCCTCACTGTCCCGGGCAGTCAGTGATCAGGAGCAGTGAAGGAGAATGGACTGTGTGAGACCAGTGATGGGGTCTGCAGCTTCTAATCTGCACAGACACTGATGTAATCTGTGACACACTGTAACAAAGCCTCTGCTGTGTGAATGACATCTCTGTGTCACTGATTTCTTCACACAGCAGGAGATCTGGTGCAGTGTATCATGGTGAAGGATGGTCAGCACTGTGTCTCTAATGACACAAATACTGATTGAAGCAGCCTATCCACTCAGTATCTGCAGCAGTGTGAACTGTTGGGGGTGTATGTATGGAGATATAGATGATACTAAGGATTTTGATACCAGCGACGCAGCAACGATACAACGGTCATTGGGACCCTGTCACTCTCGGGCGTAGTATTGAGATCAATGGTCGTTGCCCCTGTCAAAGACAGCGATGCACGCTGCCCAGCGGGAGCGCGATGATCAAAAAATGGTCCAGAATAGTTTGCAATGATCAGCGATCTCACAGCAGGGGCCTGATCGCTGCTAAGTGTCACACATAGCGAAATCGCTGGCGAGGTCACTGTTGCTTCACAAAACTTGTGACTCAGCAGCGATCTTGCTAGTGATCTCGCTTAGTGTGACGGGGGGTTTAATCTTGTATAAATTACCCATCCTGGGTGTGATGTTACTGGAAGCTGCAGGGAGGCACAGATATTCCCAGCAAAGCAGCTCTGAACTGATAGGACCTGCTGTGATATCCGACCCTGTGACCAGTGACTCGTGAGTCACATGACTGCGATCCATCCAATCGGAGCAATCCAGGAGTGGGCTAGAAAGCCAGCGCGAGCTGTGTCAGAGAGGAGCCGATGCCGGAGGTCCCCTGACTTATTTGCTGCATTTTACAGGTGAGAGGCAACCCCTCATTCACCTTATAACTTGCCCCCATTACACCACCAGGTTCTCCCTATGGGAGCGCTTTTATCTTTTGTGTATTGCATTGTTCACCTACAGGGTCTTATCCCATAGGGGCAGCAGTACAAGGAATCAAGAGGTGCACTGTCTCTAGACCTCACACTCACATATGACACAGGGATCTCAACCTTATATCCCCCACTTTATCTCCTACCTAGGTCAGTTGGGCCAGTTCATAATTTCATGGTATTCCCTCATGAGAAGGATACGCTCACACTGGTATGTGCTTGTTGCTATATCCATAAGATGAGTAGAACCTTTTTCCCCCATTATTATATGGTCTTTTTTCCTTTCTCTATAGAGCTAACACATGCATGTCCATAAAAGAGGACATTAAGCGCAGGGTAGACCTTCCCTGATGTATTCCCTTATTTAATCACTAGAGGTAATTTTACAGTCTCTCTTCTGCCGCTCTCTAATGTCCAGCTACTCTTTTCTATTTACTCACCCTTTCCTTGGTGTCTTATATACACTAGGCTACTGCAAGTATTCATCCGGCGTCAATAAAGCACTGCTTTCATGCCATCCAACCTGCTAACACGGTACTGCTCAATCTCTTTCCGATACATCTAGCGATATATGGATAGATGTATGACATCATTTTCTCTTTGAGTATATTCATCTTATTATGTTCAAATATTGTCTATTGTCACGGTCCTGTAAGAGTTCTTTGGACCAAAACGGATTTATGTTGCCTTTTATGCAATTGACCTATGCGACTAAAGGGCTCGTTACACGCTTCAATGTGTCGGCGTTCCGACCAGCGATCCGACTTCATCTACATCTCTGGAACGACGTTCAATGATCGCTGGTGAGGTGTCACAGGGACTGATATCGAGAACGGCGCAGCAACGATTCCGCGACAAGGGAGCAATACTTGCGGTCGTTTGGTCGCCTACGTCCTTCAGTTCTGAATAGGTGAGGTCATAAACGAGATCGTTATCACGGTGTCACACATGACGATGCAGCAGATCGAACGTACGGTCAACGACTGATTTATGGAGTATTCTGAAACTTGCAATCATTGATCAGCCGACTTATCGCTGGTCGTATCAACGTGTCAAATGCAATGACGTTGTTACGACGTTATTTGAACGTCTCAAAACCCTATCCAAACCAAAACCATATCCTTACCGATATCGTGGTGTGTGACGAACCCTTAAGTCTGATCGTGTAGGTATGCCATATTTTCAATTATAAATTAAAAGAGAAAGGAAGCGCACATAGAGTAATACCGCTATTATACAGGTCCCTCAGACCCCAAATGGTTAAACTCACCTGATGTAGTTGTGAGTGTCACAACTACAATAAAAGCACACAGGAGGTCGCTGCAGGCTCCCAGCTGAGAATTGAAGAATCCAGAAAACAGTGATAAAGAGCTGGAATCAAATGCCGCGCTGACCACAAGGATAAAAACAGAGTAAATCACCCACTCCGTTTATTTTGCCTACACGTGTTTCATGGCACAAAGCCACTTCCTCAGGGCAGCCCTGAGGAAGTGGCTTTGTGCCACGAAACACCTGTAGGCAAAATAAACGGAGTGGGTGATTTACTCTGTTTTTATCCTTGTGGTCAGCGCGGCATTTGATTCCAGCTCTTTATCACTGTTTTCTGGATTCCTCATATTTTCAGTTATACGTTATATGCTTGATCGCTGTCTTTTGTTGCACTATGATTGATTATGCCCTTTTCTGATTGTCTTTGTTGTTTCTTTACTTGTAGTAAACAACTGTTTGTATTTCCCCTGAAAAAGACTCACGAGAGTCGAAACGTTGGGAAAACAAACTGAATACTAAGGCAAACTAAAATATTTTTGCTAACACAATCAATCATTTTTTCAATTGTGTGTGTGCCAAATTTTTCTGAGCTATTAGTGGACTTATCTTTTTTGTGCACCACCTTTTTGGTGAGCCAAGTTCTTACCTCAGAACATGACTAATTTGTGACACCATCCCTCTGCTATCTATAGATTTATGCTATCTATCCATCCCTCTGTCTAGACACCAAATAGCTAAACAGCACCTCCTACAAGAACTAGTCTGAACTGGTGCAAAGCTGCAATACTGAACATTATACACTAAATAGTTCACAGCAGCACACAGTCACTGCTAATCATGTGTGTATATAGATATACAGATAAAAGTAAAAACACCTATGTACATGTACCATGTATTTGAGAAAAAAATAAAACAAAACTCAAGTTGTGGATTAAAAAAATACTTATCTTTGTAAAGTAAGGTGCGTGGTACACATATTGGCCAATATATGTTTGCCCATCAACCGCGGCAAGGTGACCTTAGCTCTAGTGATGGGCGAATCCTAAATTACTCGGAATCGCTTGACTCTAGCGAGTCCGAGCCCAGGACTCGCTACTCGTTGCGAGTCTAGCGAGTCCAATGTTAATGAATGGGGAAGCGAGTAATAGCGAGTAGTGTGAGATTTACAAATCGCAGATGTGTCTCGGAAGCTTCAGCCTGAAGCAATCCTAGTTTTGTCATTTATTTGCATTGCTCGTTTACTTTGTAAGTAATCGCTGACTCGCACAGATAAGATCCTGTCTTCTCTGTGTTCTGGCTGCCAGCTCCAGGGTCCTAGAGCCCGCCTGCTGCCTGATGTAGCAGTGCTGAGATTGTTCTCAGTCTGCTCATTCCCTGTGTACAGACATGAATGTCTGTGCACAGAGATGATGTAGCAGAGCTGAGATTGTTCTCAGTCTGCTCATTCCCTGTGCATAGAGATCTATATATATGCACAGGGGATGTAGCAGAGAGGACATCGCGTTTTGGATTGCGTCGGACGGAAGAGGATTTTTTTAATTAAAGATGGAGTCCCTAATGGCTTTTTTTTTTATTTCTAATAAAAATTTTTCTTTGTGTTGTGTTTTTTTAAAACAATTTAATAGAAATTCATGGCGGTCATGTCTAATATTGGCGTGACCGCCATAAATTTCGGGCTTAGGGCCAGCTGATAATACAAAGCTGGCCCTAACCCCTTTATTACCCAGCGTGCCACCGCTACCAGGGCCGCTGGAAGAGCGGGGTTCAGCGCCAGAGGATGGCGCTTCAATGAACGCGCCATCTTCTGGGGCGGCTGCGGGCTGCAATTTGCAGTGGGGGGTGCCCAGAAAGCTTGGGCATCCCTGCGCTGCGGATTCCAGCCCCCAGCTGCTTAGCTGTACCTGGCTAGACATAGAAATTGCGCGGAGCCCCACGCATTTTTTTTAAATTATTTCATGAAATTCTGAGATTCTGACTCTGAGACTTTGAGATTCTGACTCTGACTCTGAAATTCATGAAATAATTTTAAAAAAAGAAAGCCTCTATACTTCGATAGGGCACGAGGATGGCTTACGAGCAGTCGTTTTTTTCTGGATGCTGGCGGTCGGGGCGGTAGGATGGGCGACTTGGTACTCGAGCTGCTCCGTTTTGCCCTGTCACATAACTTTTTCGTTTTCAAAGATCAGTTTTACCTTCAGCTACGCGGCACTGCGATGGGCGCGGCCTGTGCGCCTTCGTACGCTAACCTCTTCCTGGGTTTCTGGGAGAGGTTAATTTTTGGCGGCGGAGGCGTGCAGGCCGATGCCCATCTGCAGTGCTGGTACAGATACATAGATGACATCCTGATCTTGTGGCAGGGCACTGCGGAGCAGCTCGATGCCTTCGTGGGTGAGCTTAACAACAACAATATGAATATTAAATTGACATTAAAATACAGCCCCACTGAGATAGATTTCTTAGATATCAAAATTAAATTGGACGCATCTAGGATGATTCAAACTGATGTATTCCGAAAAGAAACATCAACTAATGCTCTCCTACATGCGTCCTCCGCACATACAGGATCGACCATCAAGGCCGTCCCGACTGGCCAGTATCTGAGAATGCGACGTATCTGTTCGTCCAATCAGGATTTTGAGAAACAGGCAAGAGACTTGCGGAGTCGTTTTGTAGAATGGGGATACACCAAACGTTCTCTTAAGAAGAGTTATGCTAGGGCCAAACAAACTAAGAGATCTGAACTCTTACAATATCGTGGTAAACTTTCAGGCGAAGAGAAAAATCAAATACGCTTTATCGGTACATTCAACCAAGGGTGGGATGAAATGAGAACTATATTCAAAAAACACTGGTCAATTTTAAAGACAGATCCCGTCTTGGCTGAAACTATCTCCGATATGCCGTTAATGACTGCACGGCGCGTGAGAAATCTTAAAGATTTCCTTGTGGACAGCCATTATATTCCACAGAAACGATTACCATTTGGGCAACGAACCCAACGTTTGGGGTGTTATCCCTGTGGTGATTGCATTGCATGCCCCAATATCCTCTGCACGGGAACCTTTCACTCTAGTGACAACAAGAGAACATATGAGATACGGCACTACATCTCATGTCGTTCCACTCATGTGGTATATTTTGCCACGTGTGAATGCCCACGTATTTACGTGGGACTAACATCACGCGAATTACGTGTGAGAGTGAGGGAACACGTGCGGGGGATTGAGGCAGCTGCAGACACCGAGGACATCACTGTACTAAAAACTCTACCTAGACATTTCAAAATCCACCATAATAGTGATGCTAGGGGCCTACAAGTTAGAGGCATTGATGTCATTCGTGCAGGGATTAGAGGGGGTGACCTGAAAGGTATGCTTGCTAGGTGTGAAGCGAAGTGGATTTCCACTCTCGACACCCTAGTACAGTGATGGCGAACCTATGGCACGCGTGCCAGGGATGGCACGTAGAGCCGTTTTCCCTGGCACGCGGCGTCGCCTCTCACTGCAGCTATGAACTGCCGGCATGATGGCGCCGGCAGTTCAAAGCCGTGTCGGACCGGAGGATTCTCCTTTCTCCGCGTCTCCGACACTCTCTCTAAGCTCCGCCCCGCCGGCGTCACATGACCGCGGTCATGTGACGCTGGGACTCAAGACGCAAGGAGAAGAGGAGCGGTGAAGGCGGGAGTACTAGGTGAATATGATTTTTTTTTTTTTTTTGTAAGCCACGGTATAATGAGAAGCAGGATGGAGACATGAGGGTGATAAGGGGCAGATCTGGACAAGAGGGGCATGACAATGACAAGGGGCAGGATGTGGACAAGAGGGGCATGACAATGACAAGGGGCAGATCTGGACAAGAGGGGCATGACAATCACAAGAGGCAGATCTGGACAAGAGGGGCATGACAATCACAAGGGGCAGATCTGGACAAGAGGGGCATGACAATGACAAGGGGCAGATCTGGACAAGAGGGGCATGACAATCACAAGGGGCAGATCTGGACAAGAGGGGCATGACAATGACAAGGGGCAGATCTGGACAAGAGGGGCATGACAATGACAAGGGGCAGGATCTGGACAAGAGGGGCATGACAATGACAAGGGGCAGATCTGGACAAGAGGGGCATGACAATGACAAGGGGCAGATCTGGACAAGAGGGGCATGACAATGACAAGGGGCAGGATCTGGACAAGAGGGGCAGGATTGTGACAAGGGGCAGGATGTGGACAAGAGGGGCATGACAATGACAAGGGACAGGATCTTGACAAGAGGGGCATGAGACTGACAAGGTGCAGGATCTGGACAAGAGGGGCATGAGAATGACAAGGGGCAGGATCTAGACAAGAGGGGCATGACAATGACAAGGGGCAGGATCTGGACAAGAGGGACAGGATTGTGACAAGGGGCAGGATCTGGACAAGAGGGGCATGACAATGACAAGGGGCAGGATCTGGACAAGAGGGGCAGGATTGTGACAAGGGGCAGGATCTGGACAAGAGGGGCAGGATTGTGACAAGGGGCAGGATGTGGACAAGAGGGGCATGACAATGACAAGGGGCAGGATCTGGATAAGAGGGGCATGACAATGACAAGGGGCAGGATCTGGACAAGAGGGGCAGGATTGTGACAAGGGGCAGGATCTGGACAAGAGGGGCAGGATTGTGACAAGGGGCAGGATGTGGACAAGAGGGGCATGACAATGACAAGGGGCAGGATCTGGACAAGAGGGGCATGACAATGACAAGGGGCAGGATCTGGACAAGAGGGGCAGGATTGTGACAAGGGGCAGGATCTGGACAAGAGGGGCAGGATTGTGACAAGGGGTAGGATCTGGACAAGAGGGGCATGACAATGACAAGGGGCAGGATCTGGACAAGAGGGACATGAGAATGAAGAGGGGCAGGATTGTGACAAGGGGCAGGATCTGGACAAGAGGGGTAGGATTGTGACAAGGGGCAGGATCTGGACAAGAGGGGCAGGATTGTGACAAGGGGCAGGATCTGGACAAGCGGGGCATGAGAGTGACAAGGGGCAGGATCTGGACAAGAGGGGCATGAGAGTGACAAGGGGCAGGATCTGGACAAGAGGGGCATGAGAGTGACAAGGGGCAGGATGGAGACAAGAGGGGCATAAGAGTGACAAGGGGCAGGATGTGGACAAGAGGGACATGAGGGTGACAAGGGGCAGGATTGTGACAAGGGGCAGGATCTGGACAAGAGGGGCAGGATTGTGACAAGGGGCAGGATCTGGACAAGAGGGGCAGGATTGTGACAAGGGGCAGGATCTGGACAAGAGGGGCATGAGAGTGACAAGGGGCAGGATCTGGACAAGAGGGGCATGAGAGTGACAAGGGGCAGGATCTGGACAAGAGGGGCATGAGAGTGACAAGGGGCAGGATGGAGACAAGAGGGGCATAAGAGTGACAAGGGGCAGGATGTGGACAAGAGGGACATGAGGGTGACAAGGGGCAGGATGTGGACAAGAGGGGCAGGATCTGGACAAGAGGGACATGAGAATGACAAGGGGCAGGATCTGGACAAGAGGGGCAGGATTGTGACAAGGGGCAGGATCTGGACAAGAGGGGCATGACAATGACAAGGGGCAGGATCTGGACAAGAGGGGCATGACAATGACAAGGGGCAGGATCTGGACAAGAGGGGCAGGATTGTGACAAGGGGCAGGATCTGGACAAGAGGGGCATGAGAGTGACAAGGGGCAAGATCTGGACAAGCGGGGCATGAGAGTGACAAGGGGCAGGATCTGGACAAGAGGGGCATGAGAGTGACAAGGGGCAGGATGGAGACAAGAGGGGCATAAGAGTGAAAAGGGGCAGGATGTGGACAAGAGGGGCATGAGAGTGACAAGGGGCAGGATGGAGACAAGAGGGACATGAGGGTGACAAGGGGCAGGATGTGGACAAGAGCGACATGAGGGTGACAAGAGTGGCAGGATGGTGACAAGAGTGGCAGGATGGTGACAAGAGTGGCAGGATGGTGACAAGAGTGGCAGGATGGTGACAAATAAGAGGGGCATGATGGTGACAAGAGGGGCAGGATGGTGACAAGAGGGGCATGATGGTGACAAGAGGGGCAAGATGGTGACAAGAGGGGCATGATGGTGACATTAGGAGGTGGCATGATGGTGACATTAGAAGGGGGCATGATGGTGACATTAGGAGGGGGCATGATGGTTACATTATTACAAGAAGGGGGATGATGGTGGCTTTATTACAAGGAGGGGGCATATTACTGCAGGATAGGGCATTACTGCATGATGGGGGCAGGATGGGGACATTACCACAAGGGGACAGGGATCGAGCATACTACAAGGGGATAAGGCTGGAGACATTACTACAACAAGGGGGTTAGGATAGGGACATTACTGCCAGGAGAGGGTCAGGATGGAGCAAATAACTACAAGGAGAGGGTCAGGATGGAGCGCATTACTACAAGGGGAATGTCAGGATGGAGCACATTACTACAAGGAGAGGGTCAGGATGGAGCACATTACTACAAGTAGAGGGTCAGGATGGAGCTCATAGCTACAAGGAGAGGGTAAGGATGGAGCACATTACTACAAGTAGAGGGTCAGGATGGAGCTCATAGCTACAAGGAGAGGGTCAGGATGGAGCACATTACTACAAGGAGAGGGTCAGGATGGAGATGCTACTACAAAATAGGGACCAGGATTTCAGTATGAAATTTGCTTGCTCTGTCTAATATTCAGCGTTTTTCCATACAGATCAATCCACCTGCTGTTTCTAGAAAGGGCGGTGGCAGTGGCTCAGCTTCAATGTGCAGTACACATGAGCTGTCTGACCACTGCTGAAGGGAAGAGAAGACTGCAAAGGTACGTTTAAAATCAATTAATTGTTAAAATAATTGAATTGATCATCTGTGTTTCAGGACTACAAGCCCTGTACAGGGAAGAGAGTTAGCATCTGCTGGCTCCACCCCCCTGTGCAGTGCTTGTAATAGATAACCACTGCTGTAATTTAGGTTATATTATCTTGTTGGCACTTCGCCATAAATAATTTTGTTTTGTGTTGCAGTTTGGGCACTCGGCCTCAGAAAGGTTCGCCATCACTGCCCTAGTACCTAGGGGACTAAATGAAGTGATTCGCTATGCTCCATTCATCTAACTGTGGGAATGTCCGACATTATCATCCTGCACCAACATTGCTTGACCTTTGGTGTTTTTGTCCGTGTGTTTATGTAACCAGAAAATTCTTTTCTGTCCCCCCTTTTCTTAGTCTGTGGATCATCATGGCCTCTAATTTGTATGTCTACATCTGCCCTGTCTAATGGAATCTACTATCTGTGAGAGAACCGACCAGAAACAACCCTAGGACTTCTATGGATGACTAAACACTAGTTACCTAGTGCCTCTTTATTGTATGAGACTGTATTACCCTCTAAGGAATCACTTTTGTGTACTGTGGGTGGCTGGCAATTTGGCTCTATCGCTATATAAAATGCGATCCTCTCCTCTTCTCCGGCGCGCGCATGCGTGCTGCGCTGCGCCTCTCCGGCGGCCTAACTCGCGACTATCTAGTGCGCACGCGCATGGCGCCATGGCAACTGCCTGACTCCATGCGCGTCACTACATTGCGCACTTCCGGTACGCGGGAAGGGCTTCCGGCGCGGCGTTTCGCTGCAGTGCACGTGCGCCACATTAGCTGGCGAACAGGAAAGACAGGTGAAGTCCATTTGTGGACATTTATAAGATATATAAGACCATGACCACAGGGTGTGTATAGGTTTTTCCCTGAGGAAGCGAGCACTATGAAAGCGAAACACGTGTAGGATGACTGTCCCGTCCTTTTGCCTGTCCAGAACCTGATATCTCTCCCACAACAAGTGGACTACATGGGTAATCTCATTTTTGACTGTTTTACTTTGAAAAATACCTTCTATTTACCATATAGGGAATGAAGTTCATGTTTTACCCTGGTGAATGTTGTCCAAGGGCTGTGGTGAGCTATATCAAATGTACTCATGAACTATATGACTAGACACTACTGGTGCCCACTCAGCAATGAAGAGAGATATAGATATGCAACTTCCAAAACCATTTTTAGGATAAAATCAATGTAGTAGTCTCCTCACAAGAGGTTTACAGAAGATGTATGGTATTTGGTCTGATATATGAACTCTCTCTATCTGGTCACTGTACCAAAACTGGTGTCATTTTTTACTGATGTTCAGAGGTTCTTTATATCAGGTTCTTATATGTTTTATGTGCCCACCAAATGTATCGTTCCTGTATTGTGTCCTGTAACTTTGTATTTTTCTATAAGATTTTATGATGTTTATTAAATAAATTTTGATATACTTTTGCACAAAAAAATACTCCTCTGTTCTCCTGATTTTCAAATTGATGTTTGGAGGTGCTATATGAGATTAGCCAATATTTGAGATGATGATATTGAACCTTATGTATTTAATGTCACTGTGATCAGTCACATGAACCTGGTTCTGTCTGATCACCTGACTGATCACATGACTGTGACATCAACGCAGGTCTATGATCCCTCTTGTAAGTATGAGGAGGTGGGGGGGCTACGTTCAGGGTGCGGGGTTTCGGAGTGTGGCGGCAGGCGTGCAGTGGATGCCGTCTGGAGCGTCAGGTGTCTTTGCCTCCAGCAGTGGGCGCCATATTAACACTCATTACTTGGGTGTGCTAATATGGTGCGGCTTCCAGTGGCTGCATTGCATTCTGGGATACATGGACATCGCCGCGGAAGTCTATGACCGACACCACTAGGTAATTATAGTTTAGATAAGATAAATCTATCTATCCATCCCTCTGTCTATCTAACCACCCCTCTATTTATCTATAGTTTTATCCTATCTGTCCATCTATCTATCAATCCCTGTAGATCTACTTACATAATCACCAGTTTTTCGTTTCCGGCCACTGTGCCGCTAATCCAGAATCCTTTGCAGCGCTGCGAGCGATGGCGCGCGCCATCGTGAGCCGCCGCTTGCCTTGCTGGATGGCGCCATAGCGGCACAGTGGCCGCAAATGAAACACTCGATGCCTACTGCATCCTCTCCCCGCCCGCTCCTAGCAGTCCGCCTGGTGAACCCCCGCCCCCGGTCCCTGCACTCCTCCTCGCTAACCCCATACTTTAGCCCCCGCCAGCCATCCTCCCCGCCGCCAATAAGCCGCAACTTACGGGATCTGTGGTGACATCAGTGTCATGGGCGGAACCAGGTCACATGACCATTACATCACCACAGGTCCTTAAGCCCCGCATGCAGAACGGATGGAGAAGCACCCAGGTAATTCTGCTGCATTCCACACCCCCGTCAGCCTCTGCATGCACCCCGCACTCTGCCCCACACTCACTCACCCTGCACTCACTGAACCTGCACTCACTGAGGCCACTGTACCCCTCACTCAGCCCACACTCACCCTGCACTCACTGAGCCCACACTCACTCTGCCCTGCACTCTCTACATCTCACTCAGCCCACACTCACCCTGCTCTCACTCACGCCACACTCACCCTGCGCTCACTAAGTCCACACTCGCTCACCCTGCACTCACTTAGCCGACACTTAGTCAACCTTCACTCACTCACCCTGCTCTCACTCACCCTGCTCTCACTCAGCCTGCACTCACTCAGCCTGCACTCACCGAGCCCACACTCACTCTACCCTGCACTCACTCTGCCCTGCACTCACTCTGCCCCGCACTCACTAAACCCACATTCACTCTGCCCTGCACTCACTCACCCTGCTCTCACTCACCCTGCTCTCACTCAGCCTGCACTCACTCAGCCTGCACTCACCAAGCCCACACTCACTCTACCCTGCACTCACTCTGCCCTGCACTCACTCTGCCCAGCACTCACTAAACCCACATTCACTCTGCCCTGCACTCACTCACCCTTCACTCACTTAGCCCACACTCACTCACCCTGCACTCGCTCTGCCTGCACTCACTCTGCCTGCACTCACTCTGCCCTGCACTCACTCTGCCTGCACTCACTCTGCCTGCACTCACTCAGCCTGCACTCACTGAGCCCACACTCACTCTGCCCTGCACTCACTCTGTCCCACACTCACTCTGCCCCACACTCACTAAACCCACATTCACTCTGCCCTGCACTCTCTACATCTCACTCAGCCCACACTCACCCTGCACTCACTCAGCCCACACTCACTCACCCTTCACTCACTTAGCCCACACTCACTCACCCTGCACTCACTCACCCTGCACTCACTGAGCCCACACTCACACTGCCCTGCACTCACTCTGCCCCTTACTCACTAAACCCACATTCACTCTGCCCCAGCACTCACTCGGCCCCCTCACTCACCCTGCCCCCACACTCACTCACCCTGCACTCACTCTGCCCACTCACCCTGCACTCACTGTGCCCCACGCTCACTATACCTGCACTCTGCCCCAGCTCTCACTCTTCCTACACTCTGCCCCAGCACTCATTCAGCTCCGCACTCATACAGCCCGCACTCACTCAGCCTACACCATGGTTACCCTGCACTCACCCAGCCCTCACTCACCCAGCCCCGCACTCATTCAGCCTACACCACGGTTACTACACACTCACTGAACCTGCACTCACCCTTAAGTCTGATCGTGTAGGTATGCCATATTTTCAGTTATACGTTATATGCTTGGTCGCTGTCTTTTGTTGCACTATGATTGTATTATGCCCTTTTCTGATTGTCTTAGTTGTTTCTTTACTTGTAGTAAAAAACTGCATTTCCCTTGAAAAAGACTCACGAGAGTCGAAACGTTGGGAAAACAAACTGAATACTAAGGCAAACTAAAATATTTTTGCTAACACAATCAATCATTTTTTCAATTGTGTTTGTGCCAAATTTTTCTGAGCTATTAGTGGACTTATCTTTTTTGTGCACCACCTTTTTGGTGAGCCAAGTTCTTACCTCAGAACATGACTAATTTGTGACACCATCCCTCTGTCTATGTATAGATTTATGCTATCTATCCATCCCTCTGTCTAGACACCAAATAGCTAAACAGCACCTCCTACAACAGTGATGGGCAACCTTTTGAGCTTGGTGTGTCAAAATTCGCCAAAAAACCGAGCATAAATCGCGAGGTGTGTCACCTTGAGAAAAAAAACCCTAATTTTACGATATTTATAGTTTAAATAACAAATATGTATAATTCTTTAACTTACCTGCTTAGTGACGTCTTTGTTAATCTGTCAGTTGGTTTCTTTTGTTGGTCTTGCTGTTATTTAACCTGTGTGGGGTGTCATGAACTAAGATAAGTGAGAGGGAGGGGGAATTCTTCAAGTGATGGCGAACCTGTGGCAGTCCAGCAACAGCTGGACTGCCACACTGCCACAGGTTCACAATCACTGATTTAGTGACTTTTTTGTTGCTGAATTTCATTGGCTAAATCTTCAATTGAAGGTTGGTATTTTGCACACTTCAAGGCCAAGCAAGCGCTACTAAGGTTATCTGTCAAAATGTCTATTTATATTCCACGTTCTGCTTACTACCGTTTCACTACATAGAACGCAAAATGATCTGCCATTTTTTTCTATAATGCCATACATCTCAGTCCATGTCTCTTGAAAGGGTCGGCTACTGCTACTACCACTTCCTTTACTTAACCTTGGTTTTTTTGGCTTCTCCATCAGAGGGGCAGTGACAGAAGATTTATAGACAGCCCTGCAGGCAATTAGGGGTTAACTGTCTTTTAGGAAAGGGCAGAGTTAATAAGCAGAAATAGAGATTAATAGGATGAAATGGAGTCTGTATGCTGCAAGATGGCGTTCCTTATGTAAATTAATGGCGGGAAACGGCACCCATAGCACAGGCCTCTTCCAGCCTCCCCCTCACTTATCTCAGTAATGGCCAATCACACATTCATGACACCCAGCCCAGATTCTGCCCAGAACCTTTCACTGGACTCGAGGATGGTTGCTGTAGTAATCACTGGACAGCGATCACAGGGCCTCAGATATGCGTCCCCCACAGCGCTCCGCTGCTCCCTGCTGCGCCAGCCAGAAGTTCCGCTTACCGGAAGTCCCAGGACTAGACGCTCTGTGCCGGAGCTCTGCTGTTCTGGCTACAGACCTCCAGCACATTTTTTTTTCCTCATCTGTAGTTAGTGATGGGCGAGTCCTAACTCGGAATCGCTTGACTCTAGTCTACTCGTTGCGAGTCTAGCGAGTCCAATGTTAATGAATGGGGAATCGAGTAATTAGACTCGATTCCCCATTCATTAACATTGGACTCGCTAGACTCGCAACGAGTAGACTAGACGAGTCAAGCGTAATAGCTCGCATTGCCGTTTTGGAAACCCGACTCGCAACAATTTTTTGCTGCTGTGTCCGTGTCTGTGTTTTTTATCCAAATAGCGAGTCTAGTTTCTCCGGCGGCCGCGTGTCACTGAAAATGGCTACGCGTGTCAGTGCTGACACGCGTGTCATAGGTTCGCCATCACTGTCCTACAAGAACTAGTCTGAACTGGTGCAAAGCTGCAATACTGAGAATTATACACTAAATAGTTCACAGCAGCACACAGTCACTGCTAATCATGTGTGTATATAGAGATACAGATAGAAGTAAAAACACCTATGCACATGTACCATGTATTTGAGAAAAAATAAAACAAAACTCAAATTGTGGATTAAAAAAAAATACTTATCTTTGTAAAGTAAGGTGCTTGGTACACATTTTGGCCAATATATATTTGCCCATCAACCGCGGCAAGGTGACCTTAGCGCTGATGAGACCCTAACCTACGCTATCTATCTATCTATCTATCTATCTATCTATCTATCTATCTATCTATCTATCTATCTATCTATTCTATCTATCTATCTATCTACCCATCACTATGTCTGTCTATCCATCTATAGATTTATCCTATCTATCCATCCCTCCATATTTCTATCTAATATATAGTTACCTACTGTTGTCCGTCAGACAACCAGGGCGATGTCCACGAATCCCACCAAAAGCTGTACCATATTAGCACACCCAAGTAATGAGTATGCTAATATGGAGCCCACTGCCGATGGCACAGACACCCGACGCTCCACACGTCACACTCCGTACCCCCAACACCGCACCCAGAACGCAGCCCCACCTCCCTCATACTTACAAGAGGAATCTAGAACCTGCAGGGATGTCACAGTCATGTGATCAGTCACATGAATGAGCAGAGCCAGGTTCACGTGACTGATCACTGTGACAGTCTAATGCTGCTCAGCACAGGGGAGGAGGGGAAATGAGGGGGGAGTGCACAGGAAGGGGGGAAGAGACAGGCACAGGGGACACAGTGCACAGCGGAGGGAGACCCGGGAGAGAGGCACAGGGGAGAGAGCGGTACAGAGGAGAGAGAGAGGCACAGGAGGAGAGAGCTACAGAGAAGAGAGGTACAGAGGAGAGAGCAGCTCAGGGGAGAGAGAGCAGCTCTCTATTTATCCCACTCTTTATCTATCTATCTATCTATCTATCTATCTATCTATCTATCTCTAACCATACATCCCTCTATATATCCCACTCTTTATCTATCTATCTATCTATCTATCTATCTATCTATCTATCTAATTATTTATCGATCTATCTCTATCTCTCTATCTCTCTCTTTATTTGTTTATCCATCTGTACAATTATCTATCCCTCTATCTATCTATCTATCTATCCCATCTTTTACTATCTGTCTCCCCTGTGTGCACCGTCTTCCTCCTGTGCACACCATCTCTCCCCCATGTGCCTCTCTTTCCCATGTGCTTCTCTCTCCCTGTGCCTCTCTCTCTCCTGGGTCTCCTCCTTCACTGTGTCCCCTGTGCCTGTCTCTTCCCCTTCCTGTGCGCTCCCCCTACACTTCCCCTCCTACCTTGGGCAGTGCTGAGCAGCGTTGGACTGTCACTGTGATCAGTCATATGAACCTGGTTCTGCCTGATCACCTGACTGATCACATGACTGTGACATCAACGCAGGTCTATGATCCCTCTTGTAAGTATGAGGAGGTGGGGGGGCTACGTTCAGGGTGCGGGGTTTCGGAGTGTGGCGGCAGGCGTGCAGTGGATGCCGTCTGGAGCGTCAGGTGTCTTTGCCTCCAGCAGTGGGCGCCATATTAACACTCATTACTTAGGTGTGCTAATATGGTGCGGCTTCCAGTGGCTGCATTGCATTCTGGGATACATGGACATTGCCGCGGAAGTCTATGACCGACACCACTAGGTAATTATAGTTTAGATAAGATAAATCTATCTATCCATCCCTCTGTCTATCTAACCACCCCTCTATTTATCTATAGTTTTATCCTATCTGTCCATCTATCTATCAATCCCTGTAGATCTACTTACATAATCACCAGTTTTTCATTTCCGGGCACAGTGCCGCTATTCCAGAATCCTTTGCGGCGCTGCGAGCGATGGCGCGCGCCATCGTGAGCCGCCGCTTGCCTTGCTGGATGGCGCCATAGCGGCACAGTGGCCGCAAATGAAACACTCGATGCCTACTGCATCCTCTCCCCGCCCGCTCCTAGCAGTCCGCCTGGTGAACCCCCGCCCCGGTCCCTGCACTCCTCCTCGCTAACCCCATACTTTAGCCCCCGCCAGCCATCCTCCCCACCGCCAATAAGCCGCAACTTACGGGATCTGTGGTGACATCAGTGTCATGGGCGGAACCAGGTCACATGACCATGACGTCACCACAGGTCCTTAAGCCCCGCATGCAGAACGGATGGAGAAGCACCCAGGTAATTCTGCTGCATTCCACACCACCGTCAGCCTCTGCATTCACCCCGCACTCTGCCCCACACTCACTCACCCTGCACTCACTGAACCTGCACTCACTGAGGCCACTGTACCCCTCACTCAGCCCACACTCACCCTGCACTCACTGAGCCCACACTCACTCTGCCCTGCACTCTCTACATCTCACTCAGCCCACACTCACCCTGCTCTCACTCACGCCACACTCACCCTGCGCTCACTAAGCCCACACTCGCTCACCCTGCACTCATTTAGCCCACACTTACTCAACCTTCACTCACTCACCCTGCTCTCACTCAGCCTGCACTCACTCGGCCTGCACTCACTCAGCCTGCACTCACTGAGACCACACTCACTCTACCCTGCACTCACTCTGCCCTGCACTCACTCTGCCCCACACTCACTAAACCCACATTCACTCTGCCCTGCACTCACTCACCCTGCACTCACTGAGCCCACACTCACTCTGCCCTGCACTCTCTACATCTTACTCAGCCCACACTCACCCTTCACTCACTTAGCCCACACTCACTCACCCTGCACTCGCTCTGCCTACACTCACTCTGCCTGCACTCACTGAGCCCGCACTCACTCTGCCCTGCCCTCACTCTGCCTGCACTCACTCTGCCTGCACTCACTGAGCCCGCACTCACTCTGCCCTGCACTCACTCTGCCCTGCACTCACTCTGTCCCACACTCACTCTGCCCCACACTCACTAAACCCACATTCACTCTGCCCTGCACTCTCTACATCTCACTCAGCCCACACTCACCCTGCACTCACTCAGCCCACACTCACTCACCCTTCACTCACTTAGCCCACACTCACTCACCCTGCACTCACTCACCCTGCACTCACTGAGCCCACACTCACTCTGCCCTGCACTCACTCTGCCCCTTACTCACTAAACCCACATTCACTCTGCCCCAGCACTCACTCGGCCCCCTCACTCACTCTGCCCCCTCACTCAGTCACCCTGCCCCACTCACCCTGCACTCACTGTGCCCCACGCTCACTATACCTGCACTCTGCCCCAGCACTCACTCTTCCTACACTCTGCCCCAGCACTCATTCAGCTCCGCACTCATCCAGCCCGCACTCACTCAGCCTACACCATGGTTACCCTGCACTCACCCAGCCCTCACTCACCCAGCCCCGCACTCATTCAGCCTACACCACGGTTACTACACACTCACTCAACCTGCACTCACTCTGCCGCACACACCCTGTACTCACATCACCCTGCCTGCTCAGCCTGCACTCACTCCACTCAGCCAACACTCACCCCACTCAGCCTGCAGCTGGCTCACTGCACTCACTCGCTCACCTCACTTACCCTGAGGCAAGCTGAACAAGGAACTGCGCCTGTTCCTCATGCCACCATCCTCTGCCGCCACATTAGACAAAGCACAGAGGAGGGGCAGAGACTGAGGGCAAAAGTCAGCACGCAGGGGACAGACAGCACTTTTTACTAGTCTTGTTATAAATTGATCCCATTTTATCTATCTATTCATCCCTCTGTCGATCTCACTATCTACCCCACTCTTTATCTATCTATCTATCTATCTATCTATCTATCTATCTATCCCTCTATCTGTCGATCCCTTTATCTATACATCCCTCAATCTATAGGTTTATCTATGTAATATATATATATCTATGTATATCTATGTATATGTATAATATATCTATGATATATAATCTATGTATTTATTATATATATATCTATGTATATGATATCTATATATATATCTATGTATATGTTATATATATCTATCTATGTATATGTATATATATATCTATGTTATATCTATATCTATATATATCTATGTATATATATATTAATATATCTATGTATATATATACTATGTATATATATATTATATATATATGTATATATATATCTATGTATATATATATCTATATATATCTATGTATATTATCTATATATATATTATGTATATATATATTT